>JAUTBZ010173999.1:0-10143 GCA_032361785.1 Lepetodrilus galriftensis | reverse complement strand
CTCTAGTGGACTTTCAATGTGTTTTCTCTACTGGACATTCAATGTGTTTTCTCTAGTGGACATTCAATGTGTTTTCTATAGTGGACATTCAATGTGTTTTCTCTAGTGGACTTTCAATGTGTTTTCTCTACTGGACATTCAATGTGTTTTCTCTAGTGGACATTCAATGTGTTTTCTCTAGTGGACATTCAATGTGTTTTCTCTACTGGACTTTCAATGTGTTTTCTCTACTGGACATTAAATGTGTTTTCTCTACTGGAAATTCAATGTGTTTTCTCTACTGGAAGTTCAATGTGTTTTCTCTCTACTGGACATGCGGCTTCTCTACTGGACATTCAATGTGTTTTCAACCACAAATTGCGAAACGCCAGTTTGCAATGACCTAATATAAGGAAACCGTTCGTGTATTTCCGTCGATGTTTGCTGCACTACACCTAACGTATCCTGTACTTCGGGTATGCCTAACCTGTACTTCGCACATCGGTTCTTATCGTGAGGCATTGTATCACGTACTTGGGCCTAATGTTCCTGTACTAGAGGCGTTCTTAATCATATCCTTGTGTATTGTTACCAGTATTAAGCCTGTATTCATCCCAGGGCTCCTATCGGTTGGAGGGCCTGTAATCTAAATATGCTAAGGGCGCTTACCTTTTTTCCAAGTGTATATGATTTTTTAAATATTGTATTGCACACAAATTACAAGAGATTGGTACATAAGCCAGTACGGCTTGTGTCGGTGCCGCTCCCATTACAAACACAACATATAATACAGTATTATTAAGATCATAGTGTATAATATATACATATGCCCAAAACATATGCACAACGGAACAATTCAGCAGGAAGAAGGAAGGATAAGTGGCCACGTTCGCAATATTTTCCAGCCCACTACGTAACGCGCAGACTCTATGGTCTCTAAGTGGATATTATGTGAGATGTTCTTTAAAGCGGATACAGTACTACTCTGCTTTCGTCTTTAGAAACGTTAGAAACTTGAGACAGACTACTTAAGTCAATACTTCGCAAACGCTGGTGTTGATGGATCTGATAGATCGTAGTTGAGCTGTATAGCGAGTACTTTTAGAACTACCCTTATGTATAACTACCCTTAGTGAACTACAGTTTGAGATTAAACAAGCTCGAGATTAAATGGGCCCGATTGAAGAATTGTAGATGCAACGCAAGCTGTCATATGATCCTTGTGTTTGCTTGACCTACATAGGCCTACTTGTGGATATCATGAAACCGAGGCCAAGCACACGAGTTGTGGTCGGCAGTCGATCTACACACGACAGAAACACAGTACTACATCCATCTACAGAAAGACAGCATCGACTAGGATGTAAAGAATTTATACAACAGTGTAAGTAATGTACACGTGTAGATTTACTCAATTTTAACTGAAAGTAAGCATGTGTTTACTGTTTTGTTTTTTTTATAACTGGTTTATAATTATAACTGGTGCTTTTTATTTATATAAGTTTTTAATTACCGGTGCATGTATTGAGATTGTCACAATGTATTCAGGCTCATTCAGTTATCGGAGATGTGAAGGGTGGCCCCATCTTGTTGGTACTCAAAGAATAACCTCTTCTGGGGCACAGCCCCACCTCAAGATTGTTTGCAATTGATTCCATGAAGTGTAAAGCATGGGTTGCCACCTCGAAGCATGGAATCATCAGACCATGTTGGTTTGAGGAGAACGAACGGCCACTCGTGGTTAACACTGGGCACTACCTGGGGGTGGTTGGCGGCCTAATAGCGGCCGCACTCTAACGATTTCCGTCGCTGATTTTCGTCGGGTTTAGATCGCCTAATGTGCGGTGCTCCAAATATCAAAACATGCTAGATATTGTGCGATCGGTCGGCGAGACCAAAAGTCGCAATCGCCGGCCAGCGCACACTTACGATTTTCCATCGGACGACAAAAATCGGCGACGCGTAGGCGACTGAAATCGCTAGTGTGCGGCCATCATTACAGGGATGAGCAACAAGATAGGGCCACCCCTCACGTCCAAGAACAGTCTGCAATGGGTAAGGCAACGATATAGAGTCTCAGCGGTAAGAGGTGTGAAACTGAGTGTCCCCACGCTCCCCCCACCCCCACCCCCCAGATTAGGACAATGTCGGTGGAGGAATGTGTTCGTGTTATTGACATTTTCGCATGTCGTGTTCTGTGCTTGCAACGCTGTGGGACACTCCTAGAGCACATTTTGGAAAGGCTGTAAAACAAAGACTACTAGTATTCTACACCGGACCTGAAACTCGGTGGATAAGTCGTTAATACTGTTGTATTTTGACGAAATGAGAAAAGTATTTTTAAATAATACCTATTTGTATATATCATAACTGCATAACTGATGTGTACAAATTAATCAACTGATGTCGATGCGTTTAATAATAATAGCGGATATGTTTAAGCTTCGACGAATAGACAAAGGAGTGGCATGTACCAACTCTTATACCGTATGTACATGTAAACATATAGAAATACACGAGGTGACCTACATTATACTTCCGGGTCGTATACGTTAATTGTACAAGGGACTCAGGCACCGGGGACATTATAACACAGACAACTGGTAACTAGTCTACATATACCAAATAACATAAACTATTAGCATATATACTACTAACAAATTGGAATGTATGTGTTTATGTATTGTGTTGTACTTGAGCAATGATGTTCAGGTGTTCAAATAGAAATTTAACGCTGACCATGTGTAGGCCTTCTACATTCTATATTTCAAGTAGGCCCTACTATTTATTCACATATATTCACGAATATTCGCAAACTACGTACTTATAACTACGTAATATTCAAGTAATATTTATTATACGCTTCACCATGAATAATACGCATGTATATGTACTGTATATAGGGCCTATATCGAGTTATTTTCGCGGTATATAGGTTATTCATTAATGTGCGTTTGTTCGTTTGTGTATATTTATTTAACACTTGTGTAATAGAAGAAGTTTTATTTGTCTAGTGAAATTCATTTTACGAATTATTATAGACATACAAATACTAAGTATACACACATTTCATAGATACTATTATGCAGTTATAAACAAATTAAAAATGTATGAACAATTATGTTTGGTATAAAAGATCATGACGTAGCGGATCAAAATGAATTTCGCCTTGTTTGTGCAGGAATAATCTCAACTCATTAAATTTGAAGTGCTCAATAACTGTATTTGCGATACTATTATATCATTGTCACCAGATAAGTCGCGTTCTAATAATACCCGTGCTTCAATTATGTTATATTTAGGTACTCATATTATATTTAGGTACTCTCCCGTAGTCCTAAGAAGTTCGTAAGTCCTAAAAATGTGCCTAACTGGGTTTCTGCTTATGTTAATGTGTGAAGAGATATTTTCTCACTAAGACGTTCTTAGCTAAGAAGTTTCGAGAATATGGGCCCAGGTGCTTGTTACAAATATATTATACATGTAGATTCGGAATATTCCGAATCCAATTAAATATTTGTGACACGTTTCTGTGAACATACCCGAGTGATGCCACGTCATCCAAGAACCACTGCATCCAGTGAAGGGTCTTGTTCACCTCCCCAACCTGATGAACAAGAATTGTGTTTCTGACATCGACTAGTTCAAATTCTCATTTCATGTGTGAAAGTATCTAAACAAGTACCGGTATAGAGAAAATACTTCTGCCCTCTGAATGTATGAATAATAGCATAGTTTATGAATATGTGTGTCATGCAGTAACGTACAATCTGGTCCTCCATGTATTTCCAGACCCGGTCTATCATGTCCTTGGATTCGTTCTTGAGGAGTTGTCCCTGGGCGTATCCCATTTCGTAGGACGTGCCTGGTGATGAGAAGGCAAGATAGGCTCATCTCCTTCATCCTCTCACATCAGGGATACTTTATTACGCTCAGGACTCGCTGCGTGAACGTAATTAAAGGTACCCCTAGGGTGCGAGGATGGGGTAGATTATGCCTATCCAGTTCTCTTGCATATTGCCGTACGTTCACATAGAACATTACTCGCATACAGTTACATTTCGATAGTAGAAATAGGTTTGGTTATTGTTTACTAAAAGAAAGAATCCTGGAAACGGTTTTAGACACTCAATTTAAAAAAGAAGTGGTCTGTCGTCTGTAAATTTGTCAGAGCTGTACAGAACCACCCAGTCATGTGAGATACAAAAGTATTAGATTGTATATATGCAATACCTCAACCTAGGTATACCTTGCTTTTATTGTATAATTATAATGTCATGACTCCTCCTGTAATTTAAAGCTCTCATACTGGTGTAAACTCACAGTCCGAGTGAATACAGTTCAGGATATCGTTTCTAGGAGCTTTCTTATCTAGTACGAGACCATAAGGACTCTCGTAACGATCTCTAATACATGTAAATCGCGCACTCACGAGAGCGCTATGGTCTCATAGTGGATGCGAGAGCTTCGAGAATCTATACTCTGGTGATAATTGTGTAGGGAGGAACTGATAGAACTATTAGTGCATTGATCATCACATGTATTAGTCGACACACGTGTAGCGATCCTCCCTACCGTAGACGTGCAGGACGTAGTAGGAGTCTCCAGCCTGCCCCACGGTGAAGAGTTTGCCGTTGGTGCCAGTCTTCACCAGGGTTGGAGCGGCCACATAGACGGGATGAAGGTTGGCCTTGGCATCAGGTTTAGGCTGTCACAGGTGTGGATTGGAATCACTGGTTTTATTACCTACTGTACATGAATATTAGGCCTATGATGCAAAGGTACCTAATATTTATAGATATATATATATACTAACGGACTTACAAGTACATTTAGCAGATTGTGTGGACATTTAAAAAATATTTACTTATAATTAGTAGATTCCACGAATATTTTATTGCAGTTAGTCAAAAGGTTTGGCGATTCGTTATACTTGAGATCTAAAAACCGTCACATCTTTGTGAATTGTTATACAAAGGCAAGCTGACGTTTGCGGAGCATCTATAGGACACCTGTTTCTCATTCATCAAGTGTTCATATGGAACAGTAGATCTACAGGCCTACATGTCTTAATAAGTTGTTGTTGATTTGTGGTTTAAAGTCACTTTCTAGAATATTTTACTAATATAATGACTTGCATGAATATACATGTACTGCTTGACTAGTCTGGATTTTCATCAGTTCTAAGTAATGATGAGCACACATGTCACAATGCCCTCAGACAGGGTCAATCTACGCCATTTAGCTATTACATGTGTCTCATTACGGCATTAAAAGTAGACACGACACTGCTAGCGAGCAGGACATCTCTGTTACCTTGCCATGACACTCAGCTCCGAAACCAGTCGAGAAGACTGCAGACAGCACCGATATAAACAAGCAGGTGAACTGAACCATTCTGCCTCAATGACCAGTGTGATCCAAAAAGTGCAACCTGCACCAACATTTCATAGCATGCTGTCTACTTATACCCATCTACATGTACGTATATATCTCAAATGCCGAACTCAGACCAAGGACTTCTCTGATATACTTGCAAAGCAACGATGGAAGCATGGCGCACAGGTACTATTCTCTAATAGATTCATCCCAAATCATGCTATTTCACAAATGTTTAGTAATGCTAGCATGCAGTGTTAAATCAATGTCTTAAGCTATTATCATGTTGTGAAGGTGGTCCCAGGCCTCACCTTGAACATACTCTGGACAGTAACAGAGACGCACCCTATCTGCTTATCTCTGTACACATGCATTGCTAGATAGTCAGACCCCATTATACTGGACACTTCTATATTATCAGGTGGTAAATACATAGTGTTACAGATATGTACTAGTACGTGGGTTTGTTTTACTAGTAGTTCTTAGCTACAACTGCAAAGTACAATTACTTGACATACATAAAATCATGTTTGTACTTCCAAAAACCTTTCCACCATGGTATGATAGACAAAATTCCACTGCAACACCATGAGTATATTAACCAGCGGTCGTCAACCTGAATGTGGTCATATTTCTTTTTGCTTTATATATATTCATTCAAAAGGTAACATGGTAACAATATTTATATTGTGGAACACACTGAACTCTATCTCTCTATACCCAACAAACTCAAATACACTTTATAATTATCAATGTTTTAATTTTTTCACAGCAGAAAATATTTTGATGTCTCTACTTCGGTCGTACACAATTTCTTCCACTTTAAACTGGTCGTCCAACAACGAGAGAAATCGTAGGTCTCTGTCGTATCTGATCCGACATGAAAGCAACACAAGTGTATCGTCTTCTGTCAGTGTAATCAACGTCCTTAGAAGGTCATCGAATGTTTCTTCGATGTAAATGACATCCGCACCGAGGATGACGTCATATCTGTCAGTGTACGATGTCAGGTCACTTCTCCAGTCTAGCTCGGACACAGTTATAGAGCACGGTGTCACATGTTCTGTGTTCGTCTGTACAATCTTCCTCAAGTTGGGCAGCACTTCCTGTCGCTCTGTGACCGTTACCTCACCACCTGTATAGAAAATCGTAATTATCATAATAATTCAAAAAGGAGATTTTTTTATTATTAATTTGTACCTGTTCGAATTATTAGAAAAATATGAACATTTATGATTTGCGTTCATGGAATTTACACTTTCTGATGTCAGTTTTCATTAAAGGGTTCTGAGAGAGACTTACCAAGAAAGGCGGCCACTATTCCTAGGAGTCCTGTGCCTGCTCCCAGCTCCAGCACCCGGCGTCCGTCGACGATCTCCCGGTGTTTCTCCAGATACTCTCCTAGCACCACGGCCTGCAACATGGACAACGTACCACCAACTGAAAACATGTATCTTGTTTGCTGAGGCAAATTACAGAAATATAGTTAAAATCATATCTTAAATGGGACGCTCGGATATCTGGACATTCTTCGCTTCAATGAAAGAATGTACAAATATTTTAAGAGTTCAAAGAGATCTGATTTTAATTAAATTAAATTGCGAGCACTTGTAAGGTAGTTTCATTCACATTGTGTTCACACCATCATTGAGCCAATCAAAAAATAAAAAATAAAAAATTGGGGCTTAGAGTTACTTTCAAGATTCTTTCACGTATACAGTGTTTCAGATGGCCAACAAAATGTTCAGGACAATGTTCTAACAGGTTTTTAAAATCTCGGACATTTGTGAAAATAATCAGGCATGGTCTCTAATAAATTCGGACATTTGCGAAAATAATCGGGCATTGTCCGATGACCGATGCCCATCTGAAACACTGCTTATAGCATGAGTGGTCAGTTTATGGCAGGAAGAAACCTGCAACATCTGTAGCACTGAACGTTGCAATAAACCTGCGAGCACCGGCTGAAAGTGACAGACCAAGAATACTAGCTCCATTTCCACTCTACAGACAGTATCATGTTAGAAAGGTAACTTTAGCAAACATTGATGCTGGGCCACCAGGGCGAGATTTGAACATGGAACCGTTGGCTCTGGAAAAACACATTCAATCAAATACTAACAGCATCCCAAACCACTGCTGCGATGCCCAGTCCTCCCCAGTCCTGCTGGATGCTGATAGGATGTCCTGCCAGGTGGAAGTCCCGCTGAGGACGGTGATGAGGCATCAGATTGTCCTCCGTGTAAGGAACCACTGCCAGTGCTGCGGATCACAAATATAGGTCTTCATTGAACTGACAACATTCTCAAACAGATGGATAAATAACAGGAAATGTGTGAATACACACTAATACACCCTGGCATCTGTACATGTCTACAGTTTGAAGAAAGTTAACCCATGCACACACAAACTATTAGACAGCTGTTAGACACGTAATTCTGTTTCTTCTTTATTATTTTCTTTTCTTGTCACAAATGGGTGAAAGATACATAAGATACAAAAACTCACTCACACACTAGTCGTGTTTCTTTTTCAGAAGTGACAGCTAGTGTGAGCTATTTTATGTATGCTTCAAAGATAATAATAATTAGTTCACTCACTGACAGGAACTTGTCAGAAACATTGGATACCCTGGTGATTAATTACAAGGCGTAATTAATTATGAGGCCAACCAACAGCAATATTTGTAACAAGCGCCTGGGCCTCACTAGTCCATTATATTGCTAATTTTACAGATCAAAATTACAAAGAATATGCTAGCTGCAGTTTATTGCTCTAGCTACAGAGTAGTGTCATTACTTTGGCCCTATTTATAGCCGGGCAGTGATTATGCTTAGCTGTACTCAGAAGAGTGATATAGCTATATATAGCATGATCTCTGCCCGGCAAACATAAATAGGGCCAATGTCATTACTGTACAGTACAGTGTACTGTAGAAAATTAGCAATGACACTAACATCATCATCAGCTGATCATGGCCTAGATCTATGCCATGTGTATGTCCTCTATGCACCCATATGTGGGAGCATATAGCGGAGATTGTGATCGTAGGCCTAGGTCGCTGGCTCAGTGGCTGATCGATCTGATAAATACAGTGACTACCTGACTGAGACGTCATTTCTTTGTCATCACAGTTATGGCGTGCTTTACAGTAATCTTCTGCACGAACAGTGAATGCTAAATACACATGAAATATGACTGCCGCGCCAACACTATAAACCATAACGACATTTACAAATTACATTGCATCAAACGTTGACACACGTGTACTTTTTGTGGTGGTGTTTATACGGAAGTAGGAAGTAACTTCAAAATGATATACGTCTGAAAACTGATTATTCTCATTAATATTAGTTCTTCAGATTTAACTATAAAATATTTTCAACGGAATATCGAATAATATTAAAATACGATTACCGGACTATTATTATTATTTATTTACAGCATACAAGTTAACGTATTCAAAAACATGCGTAATACAAAAATTAATGTATTTAATCACAGGATTTCCACTAGTAGCATTTAGACGTTCTCGTCTTTTCTCGTGGGAACTATCACCATAACGACGTTTGCATGCATTGTCATGCTTGATGGCATTGTAAATAATCATCAGCCGCATCCAACACAAAGTATCTATTGAACTGACGTCAAGATGACAACGGATCGGAAGATAAATGAAGCTGGTACGTAAATAGAGCATGTAGATCTTTCTCAGAGGGCTTTATTGATTTAGAGTTTCGATCAGTAGCGGATCGGATTCAGTCTGCTAGTCTAGACAACTTTTACTGTTTTAGAATGGATGCCAAGATGGCATTTGAACTGGTGACTGGCAAATGTTTACGTTGAGATATGGATATGGTCAAAGCGACTTTGAATACGTCTTTTTCTTTGTGATATAGTCTTGCATTCCTACCTCCAAGTATATGGAATGCTTAAAACTTAACATCTATTTAATAAAATAAAATTAAGTTGACACAAAATTAACTGTCCATGATTCATGGCATGAAATTTGCTTCATTATTTCACAGTCTCAGACCAGTTATAAACATGATGAGCTTCCTCTATTACAGTAACAGGAATCTGCACATTATACAGTTATAAGAACAATAATCATTAATGCATGAATATATTTGTAATAAATAAATAATAAATATCGTCCAATCATTAGTTTTCGAAAATCACTAGTTAGTACCGTTAGTTTCCAAACAGCCATTTTCTTGCAATAAAAAAAATTGACAAAAAAAGTTGACAAGTAGATCAACTAAATGTTGTAATCTATTCTTATGTAATTTTACATTGTGACACTTAGTGTAAATGCACCATCATTAAAAAGTCACCAATAACACACAAACGAAATGTTCAGTACTCACAGGGAAGGGTCGTCTGTTTTGTTGATTATTTATACTAGTGGGCTACCATACCAAAGGAAAGCAACTCCTGTCAAAAACTTTAAAAAACTTAAAAATAATATGCAGGGTTTCACTTAGGTTTAATTTTTTTACGAGTCCCGGGGACGCATGGTGATATACTTTTCGCATCCCAAGTTAGAAAAAGGGAGTCCTATGCATTTCCCATACTCTGAAGAATTTGCACGTAAGTAAAACGTTAGTAAAATGATGAAGGCCGCACAAGTTTTATTTGCCGATTGCAAATATGACCGTTATTTGATGTTATTTTATCATTCTAGTCTCTTCTAATCTATGCTGTGTTTAGAAATACGATAAAATGAATCTCAAGTTGTCAATTTTATTTTTAATAAAGTGCGTCCAGGAGGACGCGTAGCAG
>JAUTBZ010173988.1:0-10143 GCA_032361785.1 Lepetodrilus galriftensis | reverse complement strand
GAAAAAGCTGGTACAGGCATTGGTTTATCATTAACAAAAGAACTTGTTGAGTTAATGAATGGGTCTATATATGTTGAAAGTGAATTTAATAAAGGGTGTATTTTTAAAGTTGTACTTCCGTTAAACGAAATAAAAAAAGCCACAAACAAAAATAAAAAGAAAGTAAAGGAAAGGATAGAAAAAAAGAGTGTACCCAAAAAAATAAATAAGAATTTACCTATCGTATTAATTATTGAAGATCACAAAGATATGCGTGATTTTATTAAACAACAATTAGAAAATAAATATAACATTATAGAAGCTTCTAACGGACAAATAGGGCTTGAAGAAGCAATAAAAAACATACCAGATCTCATTGTAAGTGATTTAATGATGCCCAAATTAGATGGAATATCTCTGTGTAAACAATTAAAAAATAATATCAATACAAGTCACATTCCTATAATTATGCTTACTGCAAAAACAGGAGTTATAAACAAAATTGAAGGCTTAGAAACTGGTGCTGATGATTATTTAACAAAGCCTTTTAGTGTTAAAGAACTACATGCGCGAATAAAAAACCTGATTTAACAACGCAAAAAACTTAGAGAACTTTTTTCTAAAAAAGATATTATAAACCCAAAAGAGGTTACAGTAACTTCATTAGATGAACAATTTTTAAATAAAATAGTTGACTTACTTGAAAAAGAATTTTCTAACTCAGAATTTTCAATTCCTCAAATGGGAAAAGAATTGGCAATGAGTAATGCACAATTACATAGAAAAGTAAAGGCATTAACTAGCCAATCACCAGGTGAATTATTACGAAACTTTCGGTTAAAACGAGCTGCACAAATATTAAAACAAAATGGAGCATCGGTAGCAGAAGTTGCTTACGATATAGGTTTTAATAACTTATCTTATTTTTCTAAATGTTTTAAAGAATTGTATGGTATGTCACCTTCGGCATACAATAAAGAGAATAATTAGCTTTATTTTTTATCAATATATCTACTTAAATAATTTTATTTTTCCACAAGCCTATTTAATATGGCTTTTCTTTTCAATCTATCAATAAATATTTTTTACCCTGTTTCAATTATAATCATAAAGTATAATGAGCTCATATTGAAATAATTAAAATAACTCTGGGATTTTTTTTCATATTGAGAGAATTATATTACGAATTGAGAGAATCCTGTTAACCAAATAGTATGAATAGCAATAATTTTGAATGATTTTATTAAACTAATAATAAAACAGAGAATATTCTCTAAAAATTAACTTTGAATTATGAAAAAAAATACATTTTTACTAATTACATTGTTCATTGCAATAGTTAGTTATTCGCAAATTTTAATTACTGAAAATTTTAATGGTACAACAATTCCAAGCGGTTGGCACACTAATGCAACTTTAGGTACAGGTAGCCAATTATGGACTTTTGGTTCTGGTAACATGCCTGGAACAATAGGTGTTGGTAGTGCTGACTTTTCTACAAATGCTGCAATTTTTAATGACGATGCTGCTGGTGATTCTGGACTAAATGATCATGCCGTTCTTGAAGTTGGCCCTCTTAACGTTAGTGGCATGTCTAATTTAATGCTTACATATCAATATGCACTTAATGTAACTCCTGCCGATAATGCAACCTTAAAAGTAGGAATTTGGGATAATACTAATTCAGAATACATAACATTAGTAACTTATGATAGCGACACTGATCCAACAAACGCTGCTGTAAATATTCCTGTTACTTTACCTGGAGTTGACCTAGCAAATCTATATATAGGCTTCTTATTCAATGATGGTAATGGTGCTTGGAGTTGGGGTGCTGGAATTGATAATGTGCGTTTAGGTGTAAAAGTTGCGAACGATTATTGTCAAAATGCTATAGCTGTACCAGTAAACAATGCAGGTACAAATTGTGTTAACCCTACAATTGCAAGTAATGATTTAGCTAGTGATTCTTCGGTTGTTAACGAAACTCCAAGTTGCGGAAATTTTGATGGAGGAGATATTTGGTATTCTTTTGTTGCACCAGCCAGTGGCGAAATAAAAGTAATTGTACCTATAGTTGGTGAATGGTCTTCATTTATAACTGCTGTATATGATTCTTGTGGTAGCAATGTTCCAGCATTAGATTGTCAAGGGCTTTTTGGCATCAATGCTCCCACTAATATTCCGGCTGAAGCAATATATACTGGACTTACACCTGGTTTTACTTATCTTTTAAGAGCATGGGACTATAATAATGATGATTTTGGAGAGGTTCGTTTCTGTATTGAAGAATTTGATTCTACAACAAGTGTTAATGATGATATTATAGAAGGTTTAACTCTATATCCAAACCCAATAAACAACATCTTAAATGTTAATTCTCAAGAAGAAATTACAAAACTTAATGTCTATAATCAAATTGGACAAATAGTTAAAACCGCACAACCAAATCAAAGAAATTTTGAGATTGATTTAAGTGCATTAGCAACAGGTGTTTATATTGTTAAATTAGAAACAACAACTAAAGTTAGTTCTAAACAAGTAATGAAAAAGTAAGCAGTTATTAAAAGACCTTTAAATTATGAAAAAAAATACATTTTTACTAATTACATTGTTCATTGCAACAATTAGTTATTCGCAAATTTTAATTAATGAAACTTTTAATTGGACTATTCCAAGTGGTTGGCACACTAATGCAACTTTAGGTACTGGTAGTCAATTATGGACTTTTGGTTCTGGTAACATGCCTGGAATAGGTGTTGGTGGTGCTAACTTTTCATCACATGCTGCAATTTTTAATGATTTTGCTGCTGGTGATTTTGGACAAAATGATCATGCCGTTCTTGAAGTTGGACCTCTTAATGTTAGTGGTATGTCTAATTTAATACTTACCTACCAATATGCACTTGGTGTAGCTCCTATCAGTAATGCAACCTTAACAGTAGGAGTTTGGGATAATACTAATTCAGAATACATAACATTGGTAATATATGATAGTAGCACTGATCAAACAAATGCTACTCTAAATATTTCTAGTGCAATTGCTGATAATTCTGGAGTTGACCCAGCAAATTTATATATTGGGTTCTTATACAACGATGGTAATAGCACTTGGGGTTGGAGTGCTGGAATTGATAATGTACGTTTAGGTGTACAAGTTGCCAACGATTATTGTTACGATGCTATAGCTGTACCAGTAAACAGTGCAGGTACAAATTGTGTTAACCCTACAATTATAAGTAATGAGTTAGCTAGTGATTCTTCGGTTGTTAATGAAACTCCAAGTTGCGGAAGTTTTGATGGAGGAGATATTTGGTATTCTTTTGTCGCACCAACTAGCGGCGAAATAAAAGTAATTGTACCTGTAGTTGGTGAATGGGATTCATTTGTAACTGCTGTATATGAAGATTGTTCTGCTAATCTTCCAGCATTAGATTGTAAAACACTTTATTTTATCAATAATTCTTCTTTTATTCCCGCTGAAGCAATATATACTGGACTTACACCTGGTCATGCTTATTTATTAAGAGCATGGGATATTGGTAATAATGATTTTGGAGAGGTTCGTTTCTGCATTGAAGAATTTGATTCTACAACAAGTGTTAATGATGATATTATAGAAGGTTTAACTCTATATCCAAACCCAATAAACAACATCTTAAATGTTAATTCTCAAGAAGAAATTACAAAACTTAATGTCTATAATCAAATTGGACAAATAGTTAAAACCGCACAACCAAATCAAAGAAATTTTGAGATTGATTTAAGTGCATTAGCAACAGGTGTTTATATTGTTAAATTAGAAACAACAACTAAAGTTAGTTCTAAACAAGTAATGAAAAAGTAAGCAGTTATTAAAAGACCTTTAAATGCTGTGCCTATTAATATTTCTTTGGGGGAACCAAAAGGTACGGCATTTTAAAATTTACGCGAAATTATAAATAATTTGTTAGCTTTTAAAAGCAAAGAGGTTAGTAGAGAGATTTACGCTAAAAAATACATCTAGAATAATGGTGTTAACTGAGGTTCATAGGTAGTTAGTATGAAAGAAAAATCAAAAATTATAAAAGTAGTAATAGCAATAATTTGTGCTACAATATTCCCATTAATTTATTTAATAGGGAAATTAGTAACGTCTTAACAAATTTTATTTTATAAATACTATTTTAAAAATTCAACTAACTTTGCCAAATGATTCAAATAGGAAAAACCATAGTTTCTGAAGATATTATTGAAAAAGATTTTGTCTGTAATCTTTCTGCTTGTAAAGGACAGTGTTGTATTGATGGTGATGCTGGTGCTCCTTTAGAAGAACACGAATTACAAATTATGCGAGATATTTACCCAAAAGTTAAAACTTTTATGCGTAAGGAAGGCATTGCAGAAATTGAAAAACAAGGTATTTATACTACTAATAAAGATCATGAACATGAAACTACATTAATAAATGGTGCCGATTGTGCTTATGTTATTTACGATGATAAAAATGTTGCATTGTGTGCTATTGAAGAAGCTTACAATCAAGGTGAAATAGATTTTAAAAAACCTGTTTCTTGTCATTTATATCCTGTTAGAGTGAAAGATTACTCAGAGTTTTCGGCAGTAAATTATGACAAATGGTCTATTTGCGACGATGCTTGTACTTTAGGAAAAGAGTTACAAATACCAACCTATAAATTTGTGAAACAGGCTTTAATTAGAAAGTTTGGTGAGGATTGGTATACTGAATTAGAAAATTTTGCTGAAAACTTATAATTGTTAATTAATTGCAAAATTAGGCCAATTACTAAATAAAAGTTCTTTTTACTCATTAATATAAAATGGTTTAAAGTTTTATTTAGATATTTGTAATTATGCAACTCTCAAAAAAGTTTATTTTTCTGTTATTAATTCTTCTGTCATTTATTGTGGTAAATGCTCAAATAGATTTGCCTGAATATCCTGTTTGTATAAATACTGAAAACGATACTATTGAAAATCTTATTCAAAAATCTAAAATTAATATTGAAAATGATGTGACTAAATCATTTTGTCTATTATATAAAGCAAAAAATAAAGCAAAAAAAATAAAGCAAAAAAGTAAGATTGCAAAAGTGGCAGCAAAATTAAGTGCTAAACTTTATAAACAGGCTAAGTTTAATGAAGCCATTTATTTTCAAAGTTTAACCGCGTCAATATGGCAGGATTTAGATTCAGTTAATAATTACACATCTTCAATAATAAAGCTTGGGTTTGATTATTATAGGTTAGGTGATTTGTACAACACCTTTAAATACGTAAACTTAGGATTAGAGTTAAGTAAAAAAAACAATCAAAAAATTGAAGAATATAAATGCTTATTCGAGTTAGCCTGGGCAAATTGGCGTATTGGTAATTGTGATGAAGCTATTAAATTTATTAATTTATCTAAAGAAATAATAGATCAAGGTTTTGTAAAAAATAGGCTAATTTTTTATTACAACTCTTTATCTAGTTTTTATATGTGTAAAGGCGATGCTAAAAAAGCTATTTTAGAAGTTAACAAGGCTATTAAATTAACTAAAAAAAACACTCGTTTTTATGGTGTCATAAAATCCAATAAAGCAGGTTATTTAATTAACGATGAAGCAAATGCAAATACGATAATTAAAATGATTTTAGAAGTATTAGAAATTAATAAGAAAAATAACAATTTAGAACAATTAGGGTCAAATTACGGTTTATTAGCTAAAGCGTATATCTATAATAAAGAATATAATAAAGCAATAAAATTTGCTTTAAAAGGAAGAAAAATAGCAAAAAAAATTGGTGATTTACCAAGGGTTTTAGAAAATTATAATTTTTTAAAAGAAGCCTATACTAAGAATAAAAATTATACAAACGCTTTAAAATATTCCGAAAAATACAATACATTATATAAAAAACTATATGGAACAGAAAATAGTAATAAAATATTTGAATTACAAAAAGAAAATGCCAAAGCACAAAGTGATAATATTATAAATAGTTTAAAAAAAGAAAAAGAATTAAGCGAGTTAAAAACGAAACAAGGTAAAGAAATAAATTGGCTTTTAGCAGCCATATTTTTAATACTTTTGGGAGTGTTATTATCTTATTTTAATAGAAAAAAAATGCTTCAAAAGCAAAAAATAGCATTTCAAAATGAAAAATTGAACAGCCAACTATTGCAAATGGAAATGGAAGCCTTACGTTCGCGTATGAATCCACATTTTTTATTTAATTCTTTAAACTCCATTAAAAGTTTTATTGCTACTAATAATCCGAGAGAAGCCAGTAATTACCTCTCTAAATTTGCTAATTTAGTACGTATGATTCTTAATCATTCTAAAGAAAAAACCATAACGCTAGCAGATGAACTTAATGCCATAAAGTATTATGTAACTATTGAAAAAATGCGTTTAAAAGATAGTTTTGATTTTAATATTAATATTGATGAAAATTGTAATTTGGAAGATATATTAATTCCTCCTTCAATCATTCAGCCTTTTGTAGAAAATGCTATTTGGCATGGCTTTTCACAATTAAATAAAAAAGGTGAACTTTATATAAATATTAATTGTAACTCTAAAAATATTATTATCGAAATAATTGATAATGGTGTTGGACGAAAAAAAGCTGCTGAACAAAACAAACAAAAATTACACAAATCTATTGGAATAGATTTAATTAAAAAAACCATTGCTATTTATAAAACTGAAAACATTAGTGATATTAAAATAAAAACAATAGATTTATACACTAATTTGCAAGAAGCAAAAGGCACTAAAGTAATAATTACAATAAAAAACAATGAATAAACTAACCGCAATTATTGTAGATGATGAACAAGATAGCATAACTACTTTAAAATGGGAATTAGAAAACTTTGCAGATA
This sequence comes from Lepetodrilus galriftensis, assembly GCA_032361785.1. Lineage (NCBI taxonomy): Eukaryota > Metazoa > Mollusca > Gastropoda > Lepetellida > Lepetodrilidae > Lepetodrilus > Lepetodrilus galriftensis. Next base: position 3,290 of record JAUTBZ010173988.1, on the reverse strand, counting down.
AAATTACGGTAATAAATAGTTTTCAAAACCCAATTAAAGCAATTGATGCTATTAAAAAAGAACAGCCAAATGTTTTGTTTTTAGATATACAAATGCCTCAAATTAATGGCTTTGATCTTCTAAAAAAAGTACAAGGTAACTTTGATAGTGTTATTTTTATTACTGCTTTTGATGAGTTTGCCATTAAAGCTTTTAATGTAAGTGCCATAGATTATATTTTAAAACCTATTGAGACAGATTCTTTAAAAAAATGTATTACTAAATTAGAGAAATTTTATTCAAAAAATTCTCTGCAAAATCAATTTGAATTGCTATTTGCAAAACTCAATAAAAATAAAAATTTAGATAAAATTGCTTTACCAACGACTGAGGGTTTAGAGTTTGTAAAACCATCACAAATTTTATATTGTAAATCAGATAATAATTACACTACAGTTTTTATGCAAAACAATAAAAAAATAGTAGTCTCTAAAACTCTAAAGGAAATTGAAAACAATCTAGAAAATCAACAGTTTTTTAGAGTACATCATAGTTACTTAATAAATTTAAATTTTCTTGATAAATATTATCGTGGTAAAAGTGCTTACATAATCCTAGAAAATGGTACACAAATACCTGTCTCTAGAAATCGTAAAAATGATTTTTTAGACAAATTATAGTATTTTATCACTATGATTTTCCCATTTATCCTAAAAAAGTTACTAGTTACTAATTGCTAGTTTTATTATTATCTCTATTTACTTATGTTTGCCTCAGTTATTAATTATTAACCAATAAATAATTACCCTTAAAATGTTAACTTTTTAAAAAGTCAAAAGACTAACTTAAAATTAAAACCCTTAAACAATGAAAACAAAAAATGTAATTACCCTAATTATTGTAAGTTTCATGTTAATGATATCTTGCAACAACCTGTCCCAATTTGGACAAAGTGAGGACTCTACTACAAATAGAGCACCTCAAAATTATTTAGATGCCACAACTATTTTTTACACAAGTGCAATTGCAGAAGCAAGAAAAAATGTACTTAGATTAGCTGTAATAGAACTTACAGAAGAAGAAAATTATGATGGTGAATACCAATACCTTGAGCAAAGAGTACTTGGTCTTAAAGAAATAACACATCTATTAAGAGGTTTTGGTGTACCTAGAGGCCCTAAAGGTCCTATAGGCCCTCCTATACCTCCTGGTGGTTGCTTACATGAATTTGAAGATGTTCTAAATTTAGAAGGTGTTAATGTTGAAAACATGGTTAATAACCCTCAATATCTTAATGAACTTGAAGAGCAATTTAATTGTGAACCGCAACGAGATTTTACAAACATTAATGGTCTTACCTATTCTGAAGACTTGTTAGAAACTCAAGAAAGTTTACAATTTTTAAATTTAAATAATGAAATTGTTGGTGAAGTTTATGACACTATTGAAGATGAATATGGTAACCCAGTTTTATTATTTGAACTAGAACTAGAAGGTCAAGGAATAATGACAAGCACATTTAATTTACCAGAATTTGGTAATTTTTCATTAGAAACTCCTTTTGTAATAAATTATTAATTCAATTAAAATAGTTAAATTTAAGCCCTTATTAATTTAAGGGCTTTTCTCTATGAAATATTTTTATATTTATATTATCATTTGTGTCATTTCCTTACAAGCGTTGTCATCACAAAATAATGATGAAATGATTCAATCTTTTAATAAAGGATTAAGTTATCATTACAGTAATAAGGATAGTGCGTATTTTTATTATGAAAAAACTATAAGGTTAGCAGATAAAAAAAATGATTTAGAATATTTATTAAATAGTTATCTTTATTTAATAAATGCAAATGGACTTTATTATGATTTAAAAAATTATGAGCTAAATCTTCAAAGAGAAGCATTTTTTATTAAAAATGATAAACGGTTAGATACTTTTAAAACACTTACATTTTATACCGATTATTTATTGTTTGATAAAGGTAATTATAATTATAAAATTAAGCAATACGTTAGTTCTAAAAAATATTTTAAAACACTTTATGATAAAATAAATGTGATACCTCTTAAAAATCAAACCAAAGAAGATATTGCGATGCTATATAGTTTACATAGTTTTTTGTCTCTTATTTATAAACATACTAATAAATATCAGCTCGCTACTAATTTTTGTGAGAACGGTATTGCACTAATGCAAAAACACAAAGACAGTATTGTTGGTTGGGAGTCACGTATTAATAATTTAAGAAAAACATTATCACAAGTTTATTTTGAAAAAAAAGAGTTCCTAAAAGCTAATGAAACATTAGATAAAGTATTAACCTTTTATAAAAGCAAATCAAAAAACCCGAGAAGTAAAAACAGTTTACTTTCAACCTTTGTACTGTCCGCAAAGAATAATATTAAACAAGAAAACTATAAAAAAACGATTAATTTACTTAATGAAAGTAAACAATATTACAAAAATGATAATCCGTTTGCAAATGAACTAGATTTATTATTTGGTGATGCGTATTTAGGTCTTAAAAATTATACTAAGTCAGCATTTTTTTACAAAAAAAGTTTACAAAAAACGATTACTTATCGCAATAATAAAAAACATCAAGATTTGGCAACTATTTATGCTAAACTAGGAAAACTAAATCTTAAGCAACAAAAAAATGATAGTGCATTAATTCATTATCAAATAGCATTAATGCAATTGGCAAAAGATTTTAATGAAACCGATTTAAATAAAAATCCAAACCCAAAAAAAGTCATCTCTAAAACAGTATTAATTAGTATTTTAAAAGAAAAATTAGACGCTTTATTTAACACCTATTTAAAAACAAACAAATCAAGTTATTTAGATCAAGCTCACAATACTTCAAAAACTATTATCAATACACTAGATGAATTAAGACCTGAATTTGAAAGTAAAATTGACAAACAATTTTTAATTCAAGAAACCTATCCTTCCATTCAAAAAATGGTCGATATTGCTTATTTATTGTATAAAAAAACGAAAAACGAAACTTATATCGAAGATGCTTTCTTCTTTATGGAAAAAAGTAAAAGTATTTTATTACTAGAGGCACAAAGAAATTCTGAAGCAACTAAATACGGTGGAGTTCCTAAAAACATTTTAAATAAAGAACAACAATTTAGAGCAAAGATTTCTTACTTAGAACAAGAAATTTTTAAACTTAAATCAGATCAAATACAGACATTAAAAGACAGTTTATTTTCTACAAAAAATAACTATCACAATTTTCTTTCTAAAGTTGAACAACAACACCCAAAATATTACGCACTTAAATATAAATCTG
>JAUTBZ010173987.1:0-23575 GCA_032361785.1 Lepetodrilus galriftensis | reverse complement strand
TAGCTAAGAACTAGTCCAAAACAACCATAAATATATGTGATATTGTGCCTTTAAATATTACATTAATCATGTAGGTATTAGTTATTCAAGGAAATCTGAATATATGTAACCCTCTCCAGCAGCCGGAGATACCCTAAAGAGCAGTGGATCCTATAGGTGGATGTCCAGCAGTGAGAGGGTTAAACATGCTCTGCTCCAGCGTGGAGATTGCCATTCTGCTGGGAAATTATCTCCGGAGCTCCATATAATATATCTCCTCTTTTTTTTTCTCCAAATATTTTATTTTTGTCATTCTACTGTCACTGATGCAACATAATAAACAAATAAAAAAATGTAATAGCTTCTCAGTATCTCAAGATATTACATTAACCCTCCCCATGCTGGAGGCAACTGGAGTAGCCCTAAAGATAAGTGTGTGTGTGTGTGTGTGTGTGTGTCTAATCCAGTGGGTAGAGGGTTAAAGGCATATAATAACGTTCTGTTGACAACATATAGTTTGTCATGGGCAAACGTATTTTACCTGAAATTATTTACGTTTGATTTGTCTACACAAGGGCAACAAATTACATTTTGCGAATGTCTCACTGGTTTTCAATATTTTCATATTTTATTTTATTTTGTTATATTATTATCTTGCGATGACAAATAATATAATATTAAAATTATAAAGAAATAATATGAAAATATTGAAAACCCGAATTTCAACTTTCAATATTCCTCAATTATTGGATAATTAAACTAATTACTCAAAACGAAATATTAAGTTGCAATCGAAAGTTCAACCCGTTTTCTGATTTTTAATAATATCGACATTATATATACACACTACCGTCATTAATAAAGGGTTCGATGATATATTGATAATTTATTCGTATATTACATGTATGCGTTGCCTTATATACATTTTTAACGGTAGTATATATAATAGGATTATGTTATTGCACGTGCACCAGGATATAAGGAGTGTGCGCATAATGATCAAGCGTTATTCAGTACTGTTTTTCGGTTAATAAATAGGAAATTATCGATCGACTTGAAATACATCAGTGTATAGGTCTATACTAGTATATGTGTGATCCGAAAGAATGCGGAAGCTTTGTAGTCCATTCGACAACCAATGGCTGGTCTCCTTACATGATTTACCTGACCTACATCTAGTATACAATGTATACCGGTTATCGTGTATCACATTAATTTATAAGTTTAAAGCTATAACTACGTTTACGCATATCTGAAAGATTGTGCGCGAAATCGCACGCAGCTTGCTCGTGTTAATATACGGCAGACAGACACACAGACAGACACACAGCCAAACAGACACACAAAGTCTCTCATAGGTATAGGCATTGCACAATACATAAATAACATGCATACATAAAACCAATCGCTCAGCGATTTATGAGACAACTAATAGAGAGAGAAAAGAAGACAATAATAAATCTATTGTAAATTGGTATAAACTATATTGTAAATTATAGTAATAGGGGGTACTGTAATAGTTTTGTTGTATTTTTTTATATATATAAACGTCGTCAATATTAAAGGCATACTATCAATCAAAAAGTTGCTATTTACTTATGCAGTCCCCAGTACTCGATAATTAACAAATTATTAACATTGTATATGAATAAAAGGAACGTTCCGCTATTTTTCTTCTTTGATGAATTAACTGATCTATATATGAAGGAATTTAAAGCAAACATTGCCGTTACATGATATTATATTTTAGTCGTATCACTTTGAGTTTATGTCCCCTTGCATTAGTATAATGAAGCAAATACACACACAAAAAACGACCATATTTAGGTTGTCTATTTTCCAGTGCAGCTATACTGCATGCGTATATAGTGAGGTTAACACTGTGAAATCAATGCACGTATAAGCAAGTGTACATGATGTTTATTTAATGTGTATGATAGTATTACTACTTCTCTGTATCAAGTTACGTGATTTATGAGAATAAATTATGTTGTTCATTTAAAGGAATAATATCAGTTGATAAACGTTTATAATGGACAAACGAATTTCGATCTGTGACTAATTACGCTTGATTTATCCACCCAAAAGTTATTTACTGATGTACTTAGTGCTCAGTACTCGATAGTTATCAAACATCAATATTTTATATGAATAAAGGGCACGTTCCGCTATTTATTTCGTCTTTGATCTATCAACTGATCTATGAAGGAATATGCGAGCGAACATTAGAGCAAAACCATACGACCATATTCAGGTTGTCTATTTGGGAGTTGCCGTGGAGATTTGTCAACCACACAGCGGTAGAAGGTTTTTTGGAAGTACAAACATGATTTTATGTATGTCAAGTTAATGTACTTTGCAGTTATAGCTAAGAACTAGTCCAAAACAACTATAGATATCTGTGATAGTATATTTTGGTCGGGGTAGAGAAACCATTTTTTGCATGGCGTTTTTTTCCTGCTCTGTTTGAAAGTTAGTGATCACAGTGACGATTGATGTCATCATGCACGACTGATCATGAGTCGCTAGGTTATTATATAAAACAATCTAATCCGTAGTGAATGGATGACAAAACTAATATAAATTGGTACAAACATTTCTTGCTTGCGTTTTGATTTTGATTCTCTGGATTACCTGTGCTTTGAAATTAACCCGCTACTAAATTAAGATAGCCATTTTAAACTTCTTTCTTCCGCTCACTGATTCCCGATGCCAAAAAGTAAAACCAAAAGGGCCTGTATATCTTTCATACCTATGATACTTTAAACATTATTTCGGTTTTCATTATAGTGATGTAGGCTTATTAAGTTATTACTAATTAATACGTGTGTATTATTGTACATTTAGTGTTGCTATTGTGTTTTTAATCCAACATAATATTGTACGTATATGCCTATAATATAAGGCCATATTTTAGAGATCTTTATAGCCTAATATATAGTGTATACATATATATTTTACATGCCTGTCGTTTCACTGAAATAATGTATTTTATATATATGCTTTACACACAATTTTAACGCACATCCCGTATGCAGCCTTTTCGTATTACCTAATTTTTTAATTATAGGCCTATCAAGTTCAGCAGCTGATCAACAGCTGATCAAATAAAATAAAAGCTCGCATGGCAGAAAAAAAGAAGAGAGATAGATTTCATTTAACCAGTCGTTCATCTGTATGACCGAGTTATATTCAGTGCGGAGTTTCAACATGGCGGCGCTCAGGGATGGATTTGCACTTACAAAATTGTCGGGAGAATTATCACTAATAGGCGTTGAAAAGGGAGAAAATCCATATCAAGTTATCGTTACGTCTAGAACAGGATTCCTCAATGTTTATCAGGTTAAAGAATCAGCTATTTTTAAACTAGAGACAGCAATATTAAATGACCACAATGTCCGCAGTTTTCGTGCGTCAAGAACATGCTGATCTGATCAGCTGATGATCAGTATCCTATCTTGTTAGCTTAATTTAATTGTTACTATCACGCTTATTATATGCCTTAGTTGATTATTACCTTTACAAAACACGTTTTTGCACATGTAACATGCTATTATGTAATATATTTACATTGTGATTATCATTGTATCAACAACAAAAATAAAGTTATTTTGCAGTCTGGGCGTCTCGAAACGTTCTTACTATGATCTACGGTATACGATCGTAGGACAATGTTACAGATTCTTATAGTATGGCTACGAACTGTTCTTAGTGTAAGAAGTTTGGTGGAACGTTTAGAAAATAGGCTCCCGGCCCAGGTCTGTCAAGTAATTAGTATTCCCCATCAAAAGACTGACATCTAGCTAGTTGGACTACAGTATATGCATTTTATTATCAACTATAGTCATGATAGTTGGAATACATTGCCATATTGCCAAAGTCTGCTTGAATCTGAGGACACTGCATCTAATTTCTTCACTTTAAAAGACTTTAGTCTATTGGCATATGGTTAGTTGAGCTGGTTCATCACATCCATAGTCTTACCATTGCTGTTTCCACTGTGTTGCAGCTATCTGATCAGAAGCTGATATACAGCTGGTCTCTGAGACATGGCATTCAGATCACCTCTCCCACTGTGTGGTGCCCCTCCCAGGCCGAGTACTTCACAGTGCAGAACAAACAGGTGAGAGTCTGAGACCAAGTGCAGGGATCGAAATTAACACTTAGTCCTCTAGGTATCCTAAGGACTAGTAGAAATTCATGACATTTGTTATTTGTATCACTATTCGGGCTAGTAAGTTTAAAAGTTAGTTTTGGTCGCTGCAAGTGGACATCTGAATAGTAGCTGTATGCATGGTATAGGGGGTGGATGGTAGCTCAATGGTAGACTGTTGGAGCCAAAGGCCTCCGGTTCTAATCCAGTACTGGGAGTCCAGTATCATTGTTTGAGAAAGTTACCTTTCTTACGCATATCATCATGTGCTGTCTGTCATTGCAGTTATGGGTTGAACTATTAAAAAACAAATCATATTCATGATGTACTTTTTCATTGATTATCTTCAATGAGTTTACAACCACTCAGCGACCAATAACCTGCCGTAAAAGAAAAATGTTTGATTATCAGTATAAAATAGATACAGTGACAGCCCTGACAGCCCTGCTAGCAGTCTCTGTTGGCAAACGATAATTTCAAAGATTGTTCATGAATGTTACTTTCTTCATTGTATGATATACACATATACATGTGGTCTATTTTTCTGTTGCAGCATATAAAGTCATGGACTTCCAATACAACCAATTTTGAAAAAGCCAAGAAGAAGCATGTGAGAGTTTGAGCATTATTAGAACATGCTATCAGTGTCAGTAATTGTGGAGCACAGACTATCATAGACAGAATCAGGCTTTCTCCGAACGCGCAATCCTGCGTCCCATACGCAAAAATTGCAAGTTTGGACGCACTTTATTAGTAAAAATTGTTGATAAGTATATCAACATGCGTTCCTGGGACTCTCAAAAATTGAAACCTAAGTGGAACCCTGCAGAATATATGTAGATATGATAGATCACTATCAGTGTATGTCTAGTTGTATGGCCTATTAGATGAGGAATAAAAGCCACGATTATTAACATTATATAAATGTTTATTAAAATTATCTATTAGTAATTTATTCATGCTGTTCGTAAATTACCTATAAGTCTACTTATAATTATTATTATTATTATTAATATTTCAGTTGAGTGCTGATATCCATCAGATTGTAATACAAGAGGACTTTGCCCCAGTGGTGGTATGTGAAAATGGCCGTGTAGACTTTCAGTCCAATGTCAAGGACAGTTGTGCCACTGGAACCCTGGCAAAAGGGGAGACAATCCTGTGGTGTGATTCCTGCATCAGTAACAACAACCTCGTTGTCATTCTCGTTACTGAGTCAAAGGTGAGAATTGGATTTATGTTAACGTCCGTTGTCTTGCTCTATCATCTTCATACAGTAGTAATCACGCTAGTCAAGTAGTCAGTCACCTATTGAGCATTGCTACCATATCTCTAGCACACAGTGAGTACTCATACAACTATGACATGTTCTTGTGTTTCTACTGTTACCAGGGCAACAAGCTACAGGTGCACTGCCACACGTACATGGCAGATGCCGAGTGTTGGGGGCAGACAACTCTCACGCTGTTCCGACCGGGTGGACAACTCCGTTGCTGCTGTCTGTCCAAGAAAACCAACCCAACTCTGCTCACCCTATGTAAGTGCCCAGCAATAGTATTACTCTGTGTGTGTGTGTGTGTGTGTGTGTGTGTGTGCGTGTACAAGAAGTTGATATCACTAAAGTATTATTTTTGCCCACACTTTAAAGGCATACTGTGCCATAAAATCACGGTTTGTTGACATATTTCATGGTCAAGGTTATTTACCTGAAGCTGTGCACATATTGATAGGTCTTTCTGCATGTCCCTCGTCACAAATGGGTGAAAGATTCCCACATCAACGTTAAACTCCATATTCACTTACTGCAATATTTTCATATTTTTGTATATTTAAATTTCTATTTTTTCTATTTTATTTATTTTTTATATTTCGTCAGTTATGCGTAAGTATTAATTCAATCAAAGCAAATTGTTTATTATCTTGCAATAAAAACAATATGAAATATATGAAAATATTCAACATTCTATTTTCCATCAGTATTCTTTTTGCATTCTGTCATGCGATGTGTTCAGGGAAACGTGGGCAGCTGATAGAGACGTCGCTGACAGGAAGTAACCAGACAAAGGCAGGACAGGAAGTGGCACAGATTCCCGGGCTTACAGAACACTGCAGCATTGTCTCCCTTGATCACACCCACGTGGCAGTGGCAGGCATAGAGCATGATGGGAAAGGTGACAGAGATTCTTCTGAAACTTCTATAATGTCCTGAGCCCCGTTCCACAGTTTGATCGCAGCTATAATGTAAATGTGCAACAGATAACTAATCTCAATAGAGGTCAGGGTTTCGCCAAACGCGCAATCCTGCGTCACATACGCAAAAATTGCACATTTGGACGCACTTTATTAAGTCCCCGGGACTCTCAAAAATTGAAACCTAAGTGGAACACTGAGAGCTATTATCATTCTTTGGAAAGGGGCCTGGTACAATAATTTAATAATAAAATTATTACAAAACCATTAATTTCTTTGAATTGTTATGTAAAGAATTAAGCATGCTAATGATGATATTTATTTATGCAGTGGGCATTGGGATCTTCAATGTCAAGTTCCAGGCACTGCACACAATGAGAGCGTATCCAGAACCAGTGATGACCAAACCTTGTGTAAGTACCTGCTGCATTTATTTCCAATATGTATTATTTCTTGTGTGGTTAGCTGTAATATAAGATGCTCCTACTGGTCTCGACCAGCGGGGTTACACCTTTGGCTCAGTCAGTAGAGCATTGGACTCACTCACAATCCAGCAACTTGGGTTTGAATCACAGGGTCAGCAGTGGTCCTGTTTCACTTACAACATTGACCAATACAAACAGTCTCCATCTGTTTTTTTAACCCTCTCCCTGCTGAAGGCGACTAAAGTTGCCCAATCACATGCAGCAATAGAACACTTTGACTTAATTCAGTATTAAGCATTACCCAGCTGTTAACAGATACATATTTTATGCATATTTCCAATATTACATATGTTACAGTGTAACAGATACATATTTTATGCATATTTCCATTATTACATATGTTAAAGTATGTCTTCATTATATGTTGTGTTGTTCTCAGTCTTCTAGCTGTACTGTCACCATGGTCACCTGTTCCTGGTCTGCAGTAAGACACTGTACGCCTTCCCCTACGAATGTCAGGTGTCCACTGTGGCCAGGTTGCTGGGGCAACGGGAGGTCAAGGGCAGTTCAGAGGTCGCTGTCAATGGTGTTGTTAGCTGGGAAACAGATGACAAAGTGAAAAAGGTTGGAACGTATTTTTAATTATTATTATTATTATTATAATTGAGACCTTGCATGTGACGTCACTCAATACGTCACATAGCATCATGGGTGGAAAGACAATGGGATTTTCCGCCGTTGCTCACGTCATCAGATTGTTTTCTGCCACCCAAACTGTTTTCTACCACCCAAATGATTGTTCCGTGCAAGGCCTCAATTGTTAGAAGTTTTATATTAGATAAAAACATACTGGTCTCCCTTCGAGAGAACGATTGAACATATGGGAGAACATATCAAAGTTATGATTCTTGTAACCCCACAATCATTTTGTGGCACAGGAGCCTGGATCTTTGGAGGGAAAATGCATTACGCCAATATCAGATATCGCAGATCCATGTATGTTAACTAGAAAATTAGAGAGTTGTGCATTCACAACAGATGTCTTATTCTATTTTGGAAGCAAAGCACCAAAGTGTTGTTCATTTAAAAACTAATTTATTGTCACATTTATTTTTCAGAAATCTAAAGTTGACAAGAGGATAGAAGTGTTATTCCAGTCACTCACATCTAAGGTATATTTAAAATGGGAATATCGTGTCGGGCAGTCATCACAGTAATATTTCTCATTGTATTACAGTTATTACTTAATATTTTGATAACTTATTCTTGTTAGATATATCTACTTATTCACATATAGGTTCTGAGCTGAATTTATTTAATGTTTTTTCTTTCTTTTTCAGAACTTATTTCTGGCCAAGTTTGAAGAAGACTTCTCCATTTTGATGAATTCGCTGACGACACCTAGCAACAATCACTGGGTGACCAGTGGCCAGATGTCCATGCTGTGTCGAGTGTGCTTCCTGCTTAAAATATTCTGGCCAAGAAGTCAAATATCTCAGCTCATTGACAACAACTTCATCTCTAACAGGTAATTACAATTTCACAAGTTGTGATGTAAGTGAAAGAATCTTGAAAGAGACACTAAACCCAATTGTTAAAAAAAAAAATTAAATATATAAATTACAATTTTATCACAAGTTCCTTGGTATCCTTGCCATGCTTGCTCTTTGACATCTGAATGTTGAAAAGTTAGTATTTAATTACAGGCATGGCAACAGACAATATTGTGATTTCAGTGGAAAACAAGCCCAGGGTGTGGGTTTCAGCAGACTCCATGCCATGTCCAGGACAAATAAAATAACACCTGGGGTGCATTCAAGCTAGAATACGTATCGATATGTATTGCTATGTATTGCTACAGAAGCCGTTCAGCCAGCACGCGTAGCAATTAATACGTATTAATACTTTTCACTACGGGTCTGGAGGCTGTGCGCTGTGTAGGAAAAACGATAAGCACGAAGCCGTTCAACAAGCAATACATGTAGGGAAAAGTATTGTATTCATGTATTCTAGGTATATTAATATGTTTTCTGTTTTGCCTGGATATTAGTTGTGAGGAATATGTTTTCTGTGTTGCAATTATTATTTGTGAGGAATATATTTTCTGTTATTCAGGAGCCGACACACCTGTATATTTGGCTACACTTCCTACTGGCAGCAGATCGCCCAAAGGCAACTTCGTCAGTGACCGCACCATCAAGAAATGGGAGTAGAACATGCCATGGATCTACTGCAATCGACACATGGTCTAACCCACTGGGCCAAGTGAAGTATCTGTGCAATAGGGCATCGTGGGTAGCCTCGAGCATGAAGAAGGTTAAGAAAGTAAATGTACTGTCGAGGGGACAGTGATGGAGATGTATGTAATTCTACAATTGATATGGCAAAGATGTGTACAGTGTGTTGAGGTTTATAGCATCAGAATAAACTGATACCAATATGTACATTCAGTGTTCAGTGCAAATGATGTATATATATGCTACTTTGCCATGGTAAACTATTAAAAATATATACAGTAGACCTCGCATATACTGGCTTCGGATAAACTGGACATTTACCTATATAACGGACTGAATCTGAAGTCCCGGTCCGATCAAACGTTAATTACGGCATATGCATATAACGGACTTTGCATGGAACGGACACAAATAGCCGGTCCCAATGAATCCGTTATATGCAAGGTCTACTGTATAGGCATACCAGAGAAAGATGGTATGCTAATCAAACTACTTAGTTTAATATGTATTATCATGATTATTTATATGTTGTTTTTATATAAAATAATTCTTCTTCTTCATACAGTTCATAAATTACTATTAGGGGTGTAACGATGGATCGAACTATCAATAGATTGCGATAGTGACTGGTCCGATAGCAATACATTGATTGAACTTTGTTTGTATCGTCGCAAATGGGTGAAAGATTCCCGCAGCAACGTTAAACTCCATATTCACTCACTCACTCCTTTTGTTTGTTTAACAATATTTTGGTTTGGAGATTAACAACACACTATTGTCTTGCATTTTATTCATTAAATACAAGTTATATGTACATTAGCCACTATATTACAAATAATTAGCCATCTTTCAAAGATTTATTTCTAAAAGCAAACTATTGCAATAGTCACCCCTAGTCACTATACACAGATTGATGTACAGTGCTCCCTCGATATAACGCCCTTCGATGCACCGCGGATTCGGATACAACGCAGGGTCCAACGTGGACCTCATTTAAAAAAAGAAAGAGAAAATAAAGCTCTTTTTTGTTTTTTTTCCTTTAATTATATTCGTTGATATAACGTGGGTATTATAACGCGGGTGACATGTCATGGACCCCAACTTCAGCGTTATATCGAGGGAGCACTATACTACAATATATCAGGTGTGACATGGCATGTCATCTATTGTGCACACTACAGGTATGCCCATTTACATTCAGAGTGCATATTTGGTTAATGCTTTGTTAATAGTACACTCTCTATAGACCAGTGATAATCCAGGTGGTTTGGTGTAGAAATTAAACATATAATACATCTCCAACCAGGTGATGATAAACGAGTTGATGAAGAGATGGGATTTTTTTTTTTACCTGGATACAAATATAATGGTTCTCCTTTGTCTCATTGCAAATAAATATACGCTCAAAGCACTATTATCCAATGGATCAATGTGCACTCATTTCACTTTCTCAACACCCTTGGGTGTATACAACTCAAACTACAAAAGTATACTCCTTTGGGATACATATACTGGTATAGACATTATGCTAATTCAATGTGGAATTTGTTTGATGAACATGCTTAGCATACATGTTATAATCGGTGCTGTAAGTTAAGATTTTCATGTACAATATTTGTAAATTGGTCCACAATTGTGTTCGTCGCAAGTGGGTGAAAGATTCCTGCAGCGATGTTAAACTCCATAGTCACTACGGTAACCACAATCGTGTAAAATTCTTCAGTTTTATTCCCATTTTTAACTGTAGATGCCCAATTAATAAATCTAGAAGAAGTCCTCTTTCTGAATTCATTTAAATTTCTGGGTATTGTTTATCGAAACATACATACCGGAGACCATAATACATGGGGATCATACACTTAAAAGAGTGCTATGGTCTCATAGTGGATAATGAGAGCTTCGAGAAACGATACCCGGTTCTATAGGACCTCCAGTTGACCCTGGCACATGGAAGGTTAATGAATTGTGATCTCTTAAGTCTGTAGCAAGCTTACCGCCTCTTTGACAGTTAACATACTCTGGGATTTCTTCCTACTTCCTACTTGGGGATTTCTTCCTACTTGTTACCTCAAAACTAATCCTACTATAAGCTGATCCCCCACTTCATCCTGGTGTCACTTGAGTGACTCTATGTCACTCGAGTGACACGTGTCATTGGATTGGTAATATGTGCATTGTTACTACTACTATTGAAGCCCGTGTTAAGCTGCTTCCCTTCCTCGTCAATGTCATTATACAACCATTCCTCCGTGTGGCTAGATGTGTGTTAGCTAGGTGAATTATTTCATAGTTGCTCTGTGGTGGAATCTGTTTAGAAATATATTTTATGATCTGATATTACTTTTAATTAAAATGTGGACATTTTGTAACCAGAATGCTGTGTTATAATTTGGTTTCTGAAGATTAACAGGAATAGCGGTGGGTTGACATTTTCAATTTTTTTACGTTAATACTGGTAGGTGAAAAAATGCCATACTGGGTAATTTTATTTGAGTAAACCGACAAGATACATAACAAATCTATTTTTTGTTTTTAAAATTAGAAGGTATTTTTTAAATTAAAGGTATGCAATCATAGTTTGTTGACATATTTCATGGTTAAATGTGTTTAACCTGAAAGTTTGTACATTTGATTTGTCTACTCGCATATATTGGTCAACAAGCCACATTTTCTGCACGTCCCACTTTCAATACTTTCATAGTTAATGTATTTTTTGTATTTTTTATATCACGATAAATATGTCAACAAACCGTGATTATATACACCTTTAAGATATTTAAAGATAAGATAACTCTTTATTTGAAATTGTTTGTCACTAAACAGAACATACCACTTATAAAAATTGAAGATAAACATAAACAGGACGCACATTATGCCACCCATCCCGCGGCGCCTGAAGTAGTAGACTTGTCCATTTATTGACCCCACCGACGGCGCCATGGCTATATTGGTTCAGAACTTGTAGACTTGAGTGGGTGGCACAGTGCTAACATGGTGCTAACCGTTTTTCAATGGAGACGTCAATGGATCGGTACCAATCAAATCACGGCAGGTATAATGTTTACTTTTCTGTCCAGAACTCGGGAAGTCTGTTTTGTGCGTCCAGTGAAGTCGTCGGGTGTTGTGGTTTTCGCGACAGAATCAATCGAAGGGTTGGTGGGGCTGGATTTTTTCCACCCGGACTTTCCTCACTTGTGATCAGTCGATGTTTGGGAATATGTAGATCCATGTCTGTGAGATTTAAGCTTTTGGAGCATTCAGTTTCAATGTATTGATAATGCTAAGTTTTGGAATGCATCGTAGGATTGATGGAGCTGGATTTTATCGACTGGAACGTTCTTCTGATGTTGGTGTATAGACTTGTGATGATGATCAATCAGTGTGTAGTAGTATGTATTCCAGTGTGTGCAAGATTTAAGGTTTTGTATGATTCAATTTCAATTCATTGGATGCTTTGAATGCTTCAGTTTCAATTTATTGCATTCTTGGATTCTTGGATTCTTGGATGATTCAATTTCAAATTATTGGATGCTAAGTTACGACACCAAAGGTTCATCTGTCGATAAGTTCCTGGCATTGACAAATGTCTTGAATTGAAGTATACGTAAGTAGCCATGTTAAAAATGTTAGTGTTTTTTGTTACTTGGCTAGACAGTTTGCAACTGTGCTAGACTCAGGGTACTAACTGTTTCATGCTCGATTCACGTTTGGCATTGGTATTTGAGAGAGTTATATTATATTTGATGAGCAGTTATATTATCATCCTTATATGCAACATTTAGTGATATGGATGTTACGGGTTTACTCCTGTTCTAAACTGACAAGTCGTGATATAAGTGAAATAATCTTGAAAGCAGCTTTAAAAAAAAAACAATGGAAAAAGCAAAATACAAAATGATGAGAACGAAAAGATTATGCTCAAAATGTTTTACCTCGTCACCTCATGGTGTTTGTCATGACTTCATATTTTATAACTGTTCTTAAAATTTGTGGCCATTAAACGTCAGTGTTGGTTTTATAGTAGTGGGTTGTTGTCATATATAATTCACATGAATAGGAAATACACTTATCACGTTCTCCTGATTACAGATATCTGTTAAGACATACCCAATGGAGTTTGATTTTGTTAGTCTCAGACTTTGAAACAATACTTTCCTGTCAACTACTTCCGATATCATTAATCAAAGTTAGAGGTTGAGACATTTTATCTCCTTTTAAAAGTTGTATATTGCAAACTACTTGCTTCAAGCCAGTATGTTGATTAGAAATTTGAGAATTATCTTTTGAAGTAAATTACACTAAAATGCCTTATATTTAGAACTAGTGAGATGATCGTTTTATAAAAAGAAAATTACAGGAAAATCACAATTATTATGATGTTAATTTTCAGGAAAGTTATGTCCTTCAACCAATTTGTTCATGCTTCATAGGCAATTAGTGTCATTCTACAACGGAATGTTTTTGTAAAGCATTTTTTCTTTCTTCTGTAAAATATGGTTTACATAAAAATATATTGTGTGATATTGATGTTCTCTGAAAAGGCAGATACACCATTTGTTATTGCCATGGTAACGACTATCACAATCATATAACCTTAAGGCAATTTCCAAACATTGATCCAAAAAGCCATTCGGAAACTGGAGTAAGATGACATGACGGTTAATTTCACATTTACTCGCACGTTAATATGTCGGCAGCACCCGTGGGAATCTAAATAAATAATTATCCACTTTTCTTAAATGATTAATCAATAGGTTGATTTGCAGTTGAAAATGGTCTTCAAAACAAACAGTTAGCATAAGATATAATACCTTAAATTATTTATTTAAGAATTTAAAAATAAAAAAAAGTTTCAAAATTTAAAAGAAATTGGACAATAATTAACAATTAACCTTTTCAATGCTGATGAAAACCAGACACGTCATATTATACCGTGCTTGAGAGGGTTAAATCATGGACAGTTATACCATGGGGGGTTCGGAAGCTCATGATTGCTATTAAAAATAGAGAAATCACATGCATTGGTATTTTCACCATTCATCGTGAACCGACCACATCTGTGATTATTTATTGATTCAGTTCGGCAACGATCTCCCCGATCTCTGATCCCAGATTTATGGAAACCCATTAACCCTTTCAAAGCTCTGAACCTTTTTAACTGTCTCTGTACTGGAGGCAACTGGAGATGCCCTAAAGAGCAACTTGTAGGTGTGTAATCCAGCAGGGTGAGGGTTAATGATAGGAAGATTCTAAATAAATAAATAAAAATATTGTCGAAGAAAATGTTTATGTAGGTAGGCTATTGACACAGAAAATGTCATGATGATGACGATGATCATGATACAAAGGCAGATGGTTAGTCAGTTATCTCCCTTGTGTAAGACAGATGGATAAGGCTTGCATACGTTGGGATCAGACCATGTTAACACTGTATGTAGATTACCAACAACTGACAGGTTCATCCTCAGCCATTTATCACATGGGTTACGTTCAACCCCTTCATTTGGTTACATTCAACATTCAATTATGTTCAACCCCTTCATTAGGTTACGTTCAATCCATTCATTAGGTTATGTTCAACCCCTTTACCATAATTTACTATTACTCATCTTTCATTGAACCAACAGATTGTTTTAATTTTTTTAAATAATTCGGTTTTTTTATGCAGTAATGTCTACTTTTGACGTTTACCCATCTTTCATTGAACTTGCAACAATCAACGATGTTTTTATATTTACTAAATGTCTATATATACTTCTTGTGATCTTTTATTTTCTACCTAGTCTAAAATTATATTTCTTTAGATCTCACACTATGGCCATGCATTGTTTCTTTTTAGTGTCAGTATACACTGGTCAATATGTCCCAAGTGACTTAATAGAATGTATAAGTGGGTAAAGGGTTAAAGTCGTGCAGACAACTAGGATTATATCCGCTTGATCTCTCGAGGAGTACGGCCCTCATTCAATGTTACGTTTGTTTGATAGCCGCCACTTTCATCTGTGTTGATACTATACTGGCTAGTGCTGTGGAAACGTAGATAGTTCAGTGGTACGATTACGATGAGCTTTATTTATGTAAATAGACTCGGTGAGTGGCTGGATGGTTTGTGAATTAACATTTGTAGTGGTAAGGAAATAGTTTTGGTTATAATTTTGTTGGTCAGGTGTTCATATATTATTTTGTAAAATATTATAAATTTATGGTCGTTGCGTATCGATGAAATGTTCCCGCTGCAATACTAATTCGATCAATTAAAACTATTTATTAACTATATAGGTCAGTATACAGAAATATTATTTTAAAGGTGTTGTCGCTTTAAAAAGGGTATCATCACATTATATAATATTAGCTTCAGAAAGCTTTGTGTTTCATTCATCCAATGATTCAGAAGACAAATTGATTGTAATTTATTAATATAAAATGAGAAATGTCAATATTCAGACTTTTGTTGTTGTTGCTGAAGACTGTATGAAAAGAATAGTTTTGTCACATTAATAGTGAAACGTTAGATGCAGACTTTTAACACAAAGGGAATTAAAGACAATCACATGAAAGGTTCCAGTGTATCAGATTGCTACAACTCGTGTGACCATGTTCCATTAAATCCACACTTCCATTCCACTATTTCCTTGGTAACTGAAACTGTAACAGGATATAGCATGATACCGGGAATATGAAATATGCGCTTAGGAGGAATTTCATTGGTCCACTTGCCTGTTTTGTCAAATTGTATTGGTTGAAAAAATTAGAGTAAAAGAGGTAGTGTATATTCTTTAAAATCTGTTCCGGAATGTAATCTATTTATCTCGTACATTTCACTCATGTGATTGATTGACATAGGTATCACTTTGTTGTATATTTCCTCTATGAGTTGTCAATCATCCCGTATTACCTAAGGGTGTGATACAGGCCCTGCAACATCCTGGCCATCGTTATCAGTCTCACAGATCAAGCAACATGCAACACGTGCAGCAATGGGTCTAGATCGAGATCCGATACAAAGACCTAATTAATCGGCTTTCCCTCCTCGGCTGGAGATTGCAATCTCAGAAGTGTCGTGTGTTTACAGGTAACATTTCTACATTGATCTGATAACTGGGAGGCATATCGTTATTCGGGATTGATTTGTGATTCCAGGACTTACCTGCACCTTACGAATCGGCATTACTCTTAAGGTAACCGTAACTCAAACCATACCCTTATACCATTGCTAAGGTTCGAGTTTATTAGCTTACGGTTATGTTAGGGTAATGCCGGTTTCATACAGGCCTAGCTCCGAGATTAGAATATGTAACTCATTGCATGAAGGTAGTTATATTTCTGGGCAATTGTTTCGATTTTATTTTTATAAAGAGCCTTTGTGTGTTTATGTATAGAAGTAAATGATTTTATTATTGTGGATGAGGTGTGGCTATATATAGAACTTGTTAGAAGTAAAATGATTGCATTATTCTGGAGGAATTAGTTATATTTTATGTCAATGTTTTATATAATTGATGGTCAATTAAAAACTAATTTGTTGTCTAAATATAACTGTAAAAGTAATAGTTAATGTCTTGATCTCAAAACTTGAAAACAAATATTTCAAATCAACAGTTCATGTATATCAAATTAGATTTTTCTGTTGACAACATTTGTTGCTATGTCATGTATATGGCAAAGTTTCTGGTCAGAAACATTCACATATATGAACAAACATTATATAGTATATTACATTCAGCAAGTCAGCACTTTATACATTGACATTGATGTAATTACTTTTAACAATTACAATTTAGTAACGCGAGAATCGGATTAACATAATATAATCTTAGCTTTACAAACCACCCTCCAGAGATATTTCAGCAATTGTATTTCACATTCCCAATCAGGTTATTGGCTGTGCTGTATTGTATTGTCATCCATAAAATTGGATTTTGGTGTACTACAAGGATCTCTTTTGAATGTGTTGTTATTTATTGCTCTTGTGCAAAGAACAAAACAAAGGCACTAATTTGAGTTATGGGTGCTTGGCTGTGTTGGTATAATTAAATGATTATTCCCCACCTACCTGGCTATTGGTTGAATGATGGGGGTGGAGGATGGTGGGTGGGGGGTATACAAGGTTGCTGTTGCATGTCCAGGGTTTTGATGAAAACTGGAGGGATAATAATTAGCAGGGTTAGTTTTATCTGGTCACACTCTCAATACCCAGGTGAGATCTTCCATTAAGTGAGTCACTCCTAGTTAATCATGAATATTGTATATACACACGTTGCTTGTATGATTAATTACTGGTAGTTTAATAATGTTAGATCCTCTGTAGTTGGCCAGCGGGTACATCTTCCACAGAACAAAACTATATAGCAGTCGCCTATGGGTGAAATATTCCTGCTGTGTGATGTAAAACATTAATTAATTATTTCCTATATCTATATGTTAACATATGGAGTTGTAACTCTTGTAGTACTAGGATTGTTTTTCTGTAGAACAAGTACCAAGTTATTGATAAAAATTGATAAAATACAAATTGTTTACTACTTTTCTCTTGAGTTCTAAAATAATAACCGTTATCAGGGTTACATGTTGACATCATGATAATCTGGTGGCTCGTAGATTTCAATGTGATCTTGGAGATATTAACTACTAACCATAATAACTAGCTAATTATGTTTTAGTTTTACATTTTATACAATTTTTATATATTTAAAAAATTAATCGAATCATCCAATACACATTTTCTTTATCTCTAAATGCTACTGTAGAAATAAATATTTCCATGTATACACAAGGAAGTGATTGTTTATTTTTTGGTAATCCGATATTTGTGATGAGAAGATTATGCTTGGTTGTGATATTGTATTACGCCCGGTGGTACAGGTAAAGTGTTATCTGTGTTGAATAATGTTCACACCTGCACAGGTGTGATGAGGAAAAAGATGGCCAATTGCTTTCTTGATTGGATTCTATATACAACTTTTATCTATTGTATGGATTTTTTTGGTCTCCTTGTAAAGGTGGTAATGACAAATAATGTAAGATTAATTTACAAGATATATTACGTGTAAATATTTCAAAAATGTTCGTCAATTTCCGTATGGAAATTGTTGTCCTATTTTGAAAATATTTGAATAGGAAAATACCAAAGTTGTCGTGATGGTATTTTATTTTGTTTATGTGAATAAGCTTTGTTAATATTCACAATAGTTCTCGTCCATTTCCTCATGGGTATCTTTTTTTTTCCGTTTTGAAATTGGAATAGGAAAACAGCTAAGTTGTTGTTATGGTATTTTGTTGTGTTTATGTGAATAAACTTTGTTAATGTTCACAATAGTTCTCGTCCATTTCACAATAGTTCTCACCTATTGTCAATGCAATCAATCAGGCGGTCTGACGTTCACGGTTGTGTCTATAGACAGGCTAGTGCATGTCACTTGCAAACTACTCTGTCCTATGGATGTGCACTTCACTATTAATCAATATAGCATTTGTGCTGTATGTTTGCATGTCAAACATACAGGAAGTAAATCTATAGAGTGTACATTTCAATATATCCCATATGTTTTGTGTGTACCTTTAATTGTTAAGTAATAATATTAATTTTAATAATAATAATTAATACTATAATAATTAATACTAATAAACAATAATAATTATTATTTTAATTAATAATAATAATAATAATAAATATATAATAAATTGAAACAAAAATAATAATAATAACTACTACTGCTGCTGCTGCTGCTGCTGCTACTACTACTACTACAATAATAATAATAATAATAATAATAATAATAATAATAATAATAATAATAATAATAATAATACTTTGTCTACCAAATAGCTTTAATTACATTTCATAAGCACATTTGATGGTTCTCTATCTTCAAATTATGGACATTTCTACTTATATGCTAGGTGCATACTGGTATATGGATGCACATTGGAGGAAATTTGATGAGTTGCACAACATTGGCGCCCGACTTCATCTTCTTTTTAGACTGGGTTTTCTTACAGCATAGAGAAATAGTTGGAATTCTATTAACTGAATGTTTTGTCTAGCTAAGGCCTGGGCCAGGTGATTTTCAATCGATCAGAGATTTGCACAGACGAGGAAAATTACACACCTATTGCGTCGTAGCCAAATCTTTTGTGGTTTTATTTACATGGGTGCGACAAAGAAGCTATTGAGGGTCCTAATTTGATTGGTTAATGTCTGGAGCTCGGTTGACGGTGTCTGGGGATTCTTAGGATTCCTGTGATTTTTTTTCTGGATTCCTCAAAGATGTGCAAGAACTCTGTGAATGTTTAGATTCCCGCAGCGACGTTAAACTCCATATTCACTCACTCACTGTGAATGTTTGTTTAACAATTATGTGAATCTTATAGTGCTGTTGGTGATGCAGTGATCTAAGATTTATGTTAGAAAAGTAAAATGTTTTGTTTGGTATTGTTTTATTATTGTATTTTGCATCTCTGACTTCTTGTAGTATTAATAAAAAAAGAATTAAATGGAACAATTAAAAAGCTTTAGAACAAGAAATAAATGGAAATAAATGATAAATATAAAAACAATAATGATAAAAGTTAAACATTAATATGGCAATGTGTGATATGCTATCACAGCTTTCACCGGTAGATTACAAGTATTGATCGCGAATACTTGTGAAAGTATTATTCTAAAGTGCATGTACATTTCATGTTTCCCATTACAATACATGTACTATTCCCAGATTGCTGTAGAACAGGTATTAACTTAATAATGGGACGGCTAGACTACGGAAACAAGCCATACAAAATTAACAGGATCCCGGATAATTCTATTTGTTAATCCATTTGATATTGACGAAAAAGGTACATTTCACCTGGGTGCTTTATTTGTTATTGACACGCGCCAATCAAAGCATGTATGACAGAATCTTGTCCGAGTTCTACTGCAGTTGTTCAGTGATTGGCTGTTGTGTGTGTGATATTGACAGGAGAGGTGGGCGATGCGTGATATGTACAATGATGAAAAGATTATGTCAATTTCATTGTCGCTGATTTCAGCCAGGCATCCAATTTGAGGTGTCTGTCATTAAATTTTATACTTCATCCTTTTGATTTTTTAATTATTCAAGCTATAAACAAATATTTTCTAATGATTTTATTTTGTCAGTGTAAAGTCTAGGAACATGGACATGGACATATTAAATATAGTAAATATTATATATTTATGTATGAAGATATTTAATTAGTTTTAAAATAATAAAACATGATTTCAAAATTAATATGTACGGTACACTGTAGTTTAAAAAGAAAAATATATCTTTAAAATGCAAATCTTCCCTACAAATTTTATCATGCAATCAGTTATAACATAGAATAATTATGCAAATTATTTGCCAGTGAAATTTCAGTGTGCCAGGTGTTACGAATATAACACAGACATGTGTACATTAAATGTGTCACAGCAGCTGTTGTTGTAGCCTCATGTACATATCACCACCCAGCATCAAGTGTATAGCACCAGTATCATGTACATTTCTCCAGAAGCTTTGAATGTACAACTCTAGTATCATGTACATTTCTTCAGCCTATTGTACATAGCACCAACCACCAGCATCAAATCATGTGGCACCTGTATCACGTACATTTCTCCAGGCTATCGTACATAGCACCAGTTTGGCTTGTACTAACCATAGCATCAAGTTGTGCTGGTGTCGTCCATGTCAGTCAATCATGGACATATTAATTTTCCTTGTGGCATTGGGCAGATTTCTGTTCCAGAAACGTGCATGAATCACTCAACGACAAGGTCAGTCACAGCGACTTTTAGACAGGGCAGCTTGTAATTTCATCGCAGTTATAGATTTTTAATGCAGAATTCAGTATCTCCAGTTAGGGGAGAGTTCCGTATTCGGAGTTGGGAAGTCAACCGTAATAATTAGAATAATGGAATAGTGCTTTGATCATTAAAAAAGGCTTTATTTACATCTGGGTTGTATCAGATTGGTTGATATTAGTACGGTAGTTAGTTATTTAATGCTGATTCTTTCTGGCATGAGTCTATTGTATTGTGATATAGTCATCGTCTTTCATGCAATGTTGTCATATTTTTCTGTTGCTAATGTTCACATATGATCTACATTGAGTTTGTTTAGATCTGGGTTGTATCGGATTGGTTGATATTAGTAGTTATTTTACACGGATTCCTTATCGTCGCAAATGGGTGAAAGATTCCCGCAGCGATGTTAAACTCCATATTCACTAACTCACTCACACGGTTTCCTTCTCTAGCAGAGTCAATTGTACTGTGATATAGTGATCGTCTTTCATGCAATGTTATCATATTTTTCTGTTTGTGTTATTCAGGTATGATTTACATTTAATGATAAATAGTGGTCAAGTTTTGTTTCCATCTGGATTATATCAGATTAGTTGAAATTAGCAGTTATTTAACACCAATGTATGTAGTGATATAGTGATCATGCCTATGGCAATGTTGTCATATTTTACAGTTGGTGTTATTCATG
Source organism: Lepetodrilus galriftensis (assembly GCA_032361785.1). Classification (NCBI taxonomy): domain Eukaryota; kingdom Metazoa; phylum Mollusca; class Gastropoda; order Lepetellida; family Lepetodrilidae; genus Lepetodrilus; species Lepetodrilus galriftensis. Next base: position 2,094 of record JAUTBZ010173987.1, on the reverse strand, counting down.
TATGATCTACTAGTAGTTGTCACAAGGAACCAATGTTTGTAATAATTCATATGGTTGCATTTTTATCGTGGGTATTGGCAGATTGCATGTTGGAGGTAAATATATTATTGTGTCGAGGCGATATTTGACATTAATTGTCGTTCATTTCATGTATTATTCAAACCAACGATCATCCTAGATTGAATTTTAAAACGTTATTTGTGAGAAAATGATTTAAAATCTCATCTCTTCATATAACCCTAAGTATCGCTTAATTTTTATTCTCATTTCTTCATTAACCGAAAATATCACTTTAAATTTGTTTCTAGATTATTGAGTAATTATCAAAAATAAAATTGGATTTTAAGTTGTTGAGTGATAATCAGAAATATTTTTTTTTAAAAAGAAGTTTTCCTGGAGGCAAAATTACACCTGGGGTTTTTCCATGGTTACATACATATCAATTACAGTATGTAGGTGTTGGTTTGTAGAGTAGCATCTCATGTAGATGTGTCGTTAGTGGCCGAGAAAATATATCTTATTGATAGTTCGCAAGCCAGAGGAAGGCAAGAGGATAGGTGAACTTGGAGCTTCTCCCAGTGTGGGTGGCTCTACCATCGGACACTGGTCAGGGTAGGGACCGACGGGCCGGAGTGTACCACGTGAATATGGACGTGAATACGTGAAAATGGACGTGAATACGGATATGGACATGGATATTGGCATGAATATGGACATGGATAATAGCGTGGATATTGGCGTGAATACAGATGTAGATAATTGCGTGAATAGGGATGTGAATAGGGACGTGAATAATGAAGACCGTTAGACGATGGAACAGCTCGCATGGAATCATGAGAGAGTTCTCCTGACACCATTTGGGTAAGTGTTTTTTGACACATGTTGTGATGTAGAGTATTCGATATACAGTCTGCCTGACAAAATTATCTGGTCTGATCCTAGTCTGATGAACTTCAAAACGGAAGGTAAGAATTATTTGGTTATGATTAACCCTCTCCCTGCTGGTACTGCTTTTTAGGGCATCTCTGGTTGTCCAGCATGGAGAGGGTTAAAACCTTTTAACCCTGTTTTATATACGGATTATAACACTATGAGAGTTGTATCTCCTTAGCAAATCCATTTTGACATACAGGACTTACTACTCTCATTTGCCATTGTTTTGTTGCTGACAAAATTTTTGTTGTTGCTGACAAAGATATAGTCACCAACAAACATATGGTTTTGTTGCAAACACAAATGGTTTTCAGGCGCGTAGCTGCCTATAAGCAGATACGCAGATGCTTCCACATCAGTTTCCTAGCTAACGTTATTTCTTAAACAAAACATATATAAATGTAACAGTTACAGTACTGGCACGTCCACATTAAAATATCCCTAGCTACGCGCCTGGTTTTGTTGCCGACACACATGTTTTTTTGTGCTGACATACGTCTTTTATAGTAACCCACATATATCCATATGCAGAACTGCAGACTTTCTGTCTCACGTAGCGGCGTGTTCACACGTGGTGGAATTGATTGCCAATAAAGTAGTCTGGACGTTATCAGTGGAAACACAATAGAGGGGCCTATTACAGAAGACTACTTCATGAATGGCCTCATTTATGGCAATTACCTGACTCACTTTACCGGGAGTCTGTATTGCAAAGGTTTTTTAACATTGCAATGGTCAGCTGTATTTAACCTTCTCCCTGCTGGATTAGGCAAAAACACCGATCATTAGGGCATCTCCGGTTGCCTTTAGCAGGGAGAGGGTTATTCAGCTGGGCCTGTATTCTCGAAGTACTAAAAATTTGCCTGATTTTCTGCTTATGTTTTTGGAAGAGACCTTTTTTCACTATAAGAAGTTTCGAGAATATGGGTCCTGTTTAAAATTATTTGTAATAAAATAGTACTTTCTTATTGACTAATGATTGGTAGAATAGACTAATACTCAGAGATCTAGACAGCATAGATGATATTTACTGACAATTTGTTGTGAAATTTGTTGTAATAATTACTATACTGTAAAACGGTTGTATTTAGCGGCTCGGAATTTTCACGATTTTGCCAAATTTAAGAGAAAAAACATATTCACGATTTGTTAAATTCACGT
>JAUTBZ010173976.1:0-10145 GCA_032361785.1 Lepetodrilus galriftensis | reverse complement strand
TTATAAATCCTGTACCTGTTTATATGTATCGGTTATAAATCCTATTTAAAATTGCAAAACACTATACCTTTCACGTTTATAACTACACATGGCTTCCATAGCAATGCACATGCTCATTGTGATGGGGACTATCAAAATTGTATGCATCATCACTGGATGCCATGTTGTTCAGATTGGATTGACCTTGTTGTAGACACCAAAGCAATTTGATTTGAGCAAATTTTGCCACTGAAATTAAAGATAACAATTAGAGATTATTTGCATACATTATAGTCTTTTTAAATGTATACCTGTTTGGACTTTGTTAAACTGAAATCTAACAAACTTTCTTCAATTTCTATTCTATTTGTCATTACTTTTAGTTTTTGTCACACCAGGTGGTAGTCCAAAATCGTCATGGCCCATGGACTCACTTTCAAGATAGAAAACACACACAAAAAATGCGTTTCCATTTTTTATTTGTATCTTTCCCCAATCCCCGCCTCAAGGTGGTGTCAATAAAATTAAAAAGTCTCTTAAAAGTTCAAAGGAAACCTTTCCTTCTGAATTCTTTTCGGTGCAATTTAGATTGTAGCAACCATGTAGACCAAGAAATTAAAACAAGCTGAGCGTGCATCTCTGTCGAACGCATTATAATAAGGACTTTGTTAATTCTGATGCAACATTCAATGTCCTTTTCACACAAGTGCAGGGCATGTTCCACGACTAATCATTTGCCACCCTTTTTCATGGCAGCCTTGGTCATCTTGCCGGTGACTTCCTTCTTGGTGACTTCTTTGATGACACCAACAGCCACGGTCTGCTTCATGTCTCGGACAGCAAAGCGTCCAAGTGGGGCATAGCTGGAGAAGGCCTCTACACACATAGGCTTGCTGGGTGTGCAGACAATCATGGCAGCATCACCAGATTTGACAAACTTTGGGAAATCTTCCAGCTTCTTTCCGGTACGGCGATCACACTTCTCTTTGATCTCGCTAAACTTGACAGCAATATGGGCAGTATGGCAATCGAGGACAGGTGCGTAGCCATTGCTAATTTGTCCAGGGTGGTTCAGAATGATGACCTGCCAAATAAAATACACAAATATAATGCGAGTAAAGCATATTTGATATCCATGCTCTATTTCATACTGCAGTAATTGGGGAGTTTTTTTTATAATTACCTTGCTAAAATACAATCCTACAATTAAGTATGCTATAATTGCCATACGTCAGAGTGAGTGAATATGGAGTTTAACATTGCTGCGGGCATCTTTCACCCATTTGCGACAAGCAATACTAGGACTGGGTATTGGTGATGGAACAATTTATTGGCATACTCGAAAACTAGAAGATTACTTTATGCATGTTTTTATTCAGCTGAACAAACAAATAGTGTAATTGGAAACATGTACAGGTGGAGATCAATAATGCTCGACTCGGTTTAAAGTCAGTTAGTGAATATGGAGTTTACCTCGCTGCGGGAATCTTTCACCAATTTGCAACGATTAAAGGCATAATATCACAGCTGATAAACGAATTTCGATCTGAGACTAATTGCGCTTGAATTATCCACCTACAAGTTGTTATTTAGTGATGTACTCGATCCCCAACACTCAATATTTACAAAAATAATATTTTATATGAAATAGGGGAACATTCCGTTATAAATCTTGTCTTTGAAGCATCAACTGAAATATGAACGATTTACGAGAAAACGTTGCGTGTGCGTTGTATATGTTTAAGTCGTACCACTGAGTTATGTCCCTTTGCAATTAAGAAAATAACAACACGACCATATTCAGGTTGTCTATCAGTCGACTACAACGGGTTGCATTGGATATTTGTCTACCAAACGGCGGTGGAAAGGTTTTGGGAAGTACAAACATGATTTTATGTATGTCAAGTGAATGTATTTTGCAGTTGTAGCTATAGACTAGTCCCAAACGACCATAAATATCTGTGATAAAGGCATAATATCACGGTTGATTGACCTATATAATGGACAGACGAATTTCGATCTGAGACTAATTACGCATGATGTGTTCACCCAAAAGTCTGTACTACATCCACATCCAATAATAATATCTTTAAAATCACAAAACTTAGATGAGCAGCATATTTGTACCACAGAACAATTACTATTTATTTTACATTTTAAAAATGTAATATAACAATTTAAATTTCTGAATATGTAACCTTGTTCGTATAATTATGTATATATATATATATAATATGTACATGTATATGGGCCAGTGGCCTTGATACAATAAACTAATTGACATTGAATTGAATATATAGATCTATATATGCTTTGTAAGAATAATGAATAATTATTCCTGTCAAAATATCATTTTCAGCATGACCATTGGTAGCTGCTAGATAGGTCTGCCAATTTAACTCCTGATTCGTGAATATGTAGATTAACCCTCTAACTGCTGTAATACAACAAGCTCTGCTGCTATCGGGGCAACTTCAATCACCTGTAGAGAAAGGGTTAACCTCGTCAACTTACACTATAGTTTGGCATAGAATGAATTGACACCCCTATCTTGGTAAATACTTTACGAAATAAAAATTAAATAAAAGTAAATAATTTTTACAAAGGACAGCAATAGAAAATAACTTTAAAACGTACTCGCCCGAATAGTGATGCGATTAACAAATGTTATGCATTTCTATTCGCCCTTAGAATACCGTTACCATTGGGAGAAATGGCCCGGATGAGCAGGCGAGAGGGTGAGTGTTAATTGCGAACACTGAAAGTAAATAAATATAAAGATTCAGAATTTTTGCACCATTAATAGAAAATATGTTTATACAATTATATTGATACCGTAATAGCTTTCATCAATTATTTAATGTAGAGGGACAAAGTTTAAGACATCACAGCAGTGTCAACCATTGTGCATGTGAAGAAGTGCAAAGTAAACCCTTTTTGCCTGTTCCATCTTTCAGACATCACCCTCTACTTAAAATAAAATTTGACTCCTAATATTTGGTGCAAGTTACTGTAAAACAGTTTTATTTAGTGTCTCACAATTTTCACGATTTTGCAAAATTTAAGAAAAAAACATATTCATGATTTGTTAAATTCACATTGTCAAAATACTACTTTTTTTTTGTCACTTATCAGCTTCACCAAACTCCCAGGCTAATTTGTTAAAAATCACATGTGCGGTGGTCACTGACATATTCAACAGTAATTAGTCCCGCGCAGGTATAAATTTGTAATACTGTCCCCAGTGATTAAATTAGTGGCTATCGGAAGTAAACAAACAGACGTCTTATTATTCACATGTTTCTTAAAATTCACGATCAAAAACAGATTGTGAATATCGTGAAAAATACAGACACGCGAATGATACCCGTTTTACAGTATACTAGTATATAAACAAATTTTGTATTAATGATGCAAAAAAAACATCAGATTATCTTTCAATTTGCTTCTAAGCGAAATTTATATTTTATATTTTTTGTTCTTTCTATTAAATTTTTACCGAGTTAATCTACTAAATGTGGGTATCAATGCATTTCATGCCAAATCATAGCGGCAAACCTTCTGACTGCCAGCCCTCCGACTGCCGTAAAAAAAAACACAGCAAAATAAATGTAGGTGTCCTGTTCACATTTCACTGCCGGTGTCCTGTTCACATTTCACTGCCGGTGTCCTGTTCACATTTCACTGCCGGTGTCCTGTTCACATTTCACTGCTTAATTTATTGATCATTGGAGTGTGAGCTGACCTAAGGCTAAGGGGACACCTTATTATTTGTTGCCGTGTTAACATACGCCAGAGATATTTGACAACTCTGGTTGCCTCCAGCAGTGATAGGGTTAAAAACAAGTGAATTGCGTGGGCTACTGCTAAGACTTATTAGTGACGTAGGCTCCTTTCAGAGGTGTTGGCATCAACATCGGGTCAATGCCTGATTTCTTCATCTGGACGGCCATGTCGAAAAGGTAGTCGTAGCACTCGCACCTAAAAGAGAGAAATATACTGTGATTTTTTATTTTTTATTTATTTATTGGGGTTTAGAGTCGCTTTCACGATTCTTTCACTTACATCACGACTTGTCAGTTTAGGGCATGAGGAAATCCACAACATCTGAGGCTGATTTATGTCTTTGAATTATTAGGGTGTTTGAATTAATTGTATGAATGAATTAGTGCTTTATGTCACAGCAGGAATATGAGACGAATTAAATGTAGAATTGTAATTGTTAAAAAAACAGAATGTTATATAAACTAAATGATGCAGAGTATATAATCTATATGTCTGACTGCTATATACATACATAGTTTTGGCTTTCTGCCAATTCTCCCCCCAGACGTAGAAACCGTGTCGTCGAACCAACACTGCACATGTTTCTGGGTAATCCCGCATGGCTTTAGCCATAATATCCTAGAATATAGAACAAATTGTGAAAGTCCTTCACAACATAATAAATATGTCATAGTTTCAGGAAAACAGGAATTAAAATTCAATAAAAACATTCATTTAAATGAGAGAATTGAAAATAGAAAGATCATGTTGGCTGTAACCCGAAAACTGTACTGTTAATATTTTCGTCTCTCTGGTACATGGTTTCGATTGCCGGCTGGGTCAGTTAAAAGGTGGTACTTGTGTTCCCCTTCTTAGCGCTCAGCAGGAAAAGGGTAAATGAAGGGCTGGTCAGCTCATAACAACAATGTGTCCGAGTTTGATATCCATGTCATACTTGTGGCATGATATTCCAGTGAGCTAGCACTCAATTATGGGCCACATAGCTACAATCAATTGCAACGCAAGGAGAGGATAGTGACCACTACACCTTACGATAAGCTTACAATTGATTGTAAAGATAAGATATCTGAAGACTAGTGCCCAGGGAATACTCACAAAACTATGCAAGCCTGAGTAAAATAATCTTGAAAGTGGTTCTAAATGCCAATTGCAATTCAACCAAAATAAAATATTACAAACTTGAAGATCGCACTCCTCTGCTGTATTTTCTATGATGGGTACAGCCAGCTCATCGTTGTATCTGTAGTATTTGTCTGAAAATGAGGAACAAATTGTAACTTTACAAGGCATGTATGGTAGAGAACATTGATGCCAGACCGAAGAAGAGGATTTGAACTCGGGCCTTTCGACCTCGAAGTCGAACGTTCTACCATTGTGCTACCAGTGTACCACCAACACCCTGGGTCCTATTATCATGATTATATAGTAACAGGTGGGACTGCACTTTAATCATTACACCAGGGATCGAAATTAACACTAGCCTGCCATTTCTCCCAATGCTAAAGATATCCTAAGGGCTAGTAGAAATTCATAATATTTCTTATTTGTATTACTATTTGGGCTAGTAAGTTGGTTTCTATTGTTGGTATTACACCCTTGCCTACCCCTGATAAGCATATAGTTGCTCTCAAATTAAAACAATAAGAGTATTTACTCAAAGTGATATTAAACTACAGCAGGAAATGGTCACTGTGGCCAAGTCTCACTAGAGTTATCTCTCTTGATGCCCTTTAGCATCTCTAAGTGGGTGATGCGGAATTCCTTCCCAGGGTACAGCAGTGTTACCATGACAGCATGCTTTGAGTGGCTGTGAATGACAGCTCCAGCATCTGTGGAATCAACAAATAAAAAGATGATGTTAAACTGCAAAATTAGTGGTATTGATCAGCATACAGCAAATACGAATTTGTCTTGTGTATTTTCGACCATTGTGAGCTAATGGAAATGTATTCAAGAACGTTTTGTAATCTCGGGACCAGGCTCCAAGAAACCTTTGGAGTACAATTTCATGCTCAACTCAAAGATTTGTTCACAAATCACCACATAAAATTTGAGATTATAGCATGAAAGCGTACTAAAAATAATAAATTAGTTCTGCAATCTTTGGCCTGTTAACTCAGTGGCTTTTAAATAAAAAAGTAAATTTGTTTTTCAATAGTCATATAATTGTAGGAAATTATGAGAAAAACAACATATATATTTTTTAATCTTTTGAAAAGTATGATACCTATAGTAGATCTCTGCCGCTAAATAGTATGATTATAGTTGGACCTACTTCTCATGGTGTAGGCATTCATAAAGAGAGGCGTGCACTGGCTCTTCTTGAGGTTCTTTTCAGGAGGAGGTGTAGAGATATCTTTATTGTCTATTGTCTGAATAAACAGATCTTCGGGCTGTAATGGATGAAATACATTTCCAAATATCTTTCTTCTTTTATTTATTTTTAAATGGGGTTTAGAGTCGCTTTCAAGATCCTCAAGGTTTGTCAGAGGTAGTGCTGATTGCTGCAGTAAACCTGCGAGCACCGGCTGGTACTAACAGACCGAGGATAATAGCTGTATTGCCACTCTACAGACAGTGCATCTTATCTTGTTGATCTCTTTAAAAAGGATTGATCCGATAACAACTTCCCAGACACGTTACAGATCATAAAGAATTAATGCTTTACGTTGCAGTGGCAACACATGATCACGTCAGAAATGTAACTTTGGCAAACATGGCTTAAAGTACTTGTGTAGTCAAAACTACCTCCCTTTGCCATTCAAATCGAACGGCGGGAATTAGACAACTTGAAGATTTATTTTTGTTGTCACCTGGATACCGGTAAGTTATTTTTGATGATCTTATGTCACTACAGCCATATAGCAAATATTTGGATACAGTCACAATTCTAGTCCGATTGAGTATTAATTTTTTTTTTTTTCGATACTGAAATAAATATTTACGCATATGCAACAAAATGACTGGACTGGGCTCCTAATAATGACAACTACTACGAGGATAAGTGGTAAGCTCGGCTGACTGCACATTCATTTAGAAAAAGCATTGTTTAGAAAAAGCACGGTCTACTGCAGGTGCGAAGCGCAGAGCAACACATTTTTGTGCTAGTTTTGTTGTTACCTGTTTCCAAATTAGTATGTTATATGTTATATGTCTACATTACCTGTATTTGTTCTTTCTGTACACCCGAAGGAGCAATGTAGATCTCATCTCTGTAAAACAACAATTGTAAATATTCTCACATCACATCAATCAATACATTACATAAAACATGACATTATGATTAACTCAAGTAAATTATTTTAGAAATAACAACATTTGGTTCAATGTGTTCAAACATCTAAGAGCCAGAAGTTATTTTTAGATTAATACCCAAGTTTTATGCTGACGCCACCTCCACTTCCCGTTGCCCAGCCATTGTTGTACATCAAGCGGCAGATTTCTGGAATAAGGTTACGTGGATGTTCCTGAAGAAAAAAAGCGATTCTCAAAATTCCTTTAAAATGTAGACAAAAATGTATGCCAACATTCAGGAGTATACGTTTTTTGGAATGGAAATTGAGTGAATATGTAGGGAACGTTCCGCTATTTATCTTGTCTTTGATGCATCACCTGAACTATGAAGGAATTGCAAGCATTACTTTGAGCTATGTCCCTTTGTATATTGAAGTAAATTCTCTCTCTCTATATCTCTTTTCACGCGTGTAGCAAATGTTGACACACACACACACACACACACACACACACACACATGTTGACACTAACCAGACAGACCGTCCCACTTGAAACCGTTCCTTACTAAACTTCACGCGTGTAGCAAATGTTGACAATAAGCACAAACATGTATGTGTTTTACTATTTATTTCATGAACACTTACGGGTGCATATTTGGGGTCCATATTTCACCTATAAACTACTAAAATACTCTGCGAAACCGTTGATCGACAGCTGATCGAAATCAGAACAGCTTATAGACATCAGAGTTAATCGACAAGTTCCGTGACCATTCGTTGCAAGCAGATTACTTCTGCAATATGCATTCAGATTTGCATACTTCATCATGATTATCTCGATTTGTAAAACTGGTTTCTCCTCTTGGGTACAAAGCAAAGGTGATGTTGTGTTCGGGCGAATGTTTTGTCGTTCAACAATATACTCAAAGAAAAAACATACCACATAGATAATGTATACGAGATGTTTATTTCTTATTTAAATCTACACCGTACATGCTCAGCTGATGTATTTGCAAAATTATATTTCAACATGACAACAGCAAGATAAAGTAAACATATACATTCTAAGGCGAGTATTTCATAGCACACAACTGAAACGTAACAAAATGTAGGGTAGGCATAGCACAATATTTCTATCACAGATCTAAACTATTACATTAAATACTGTGAAAATAATCTGGGTGAAATAATACTTTGTATAATATAACACTGTTTTGTAAATATTTATAAATAAATACACAAAAAGTATGGAAACTTACCCTTATTACTTAAACTATCTGAATATATTACCTGCAATTACGATTGTTGCCTATAGATTTGATTCTCTAGACTAGTGAAATCTAGGAAGAAACCTCAACAGAATACAGTAGAATTTAATCAGAGTGCCGGTACAGAATTGTGACCTCGCGAGTCTAACTCGAACCATCAGCGGAGTAGTCCGACACTCAATCAACTACACCATCCTATGCCTGTGGGAGAGTCTACATGGCAACCTAAACAGCCACACTATCGCAAACATCACAATCAGCGTTCAAACTAATGTTCACTATACTGCATCATGGTGTGGGCACTAGAGGGTTAAAGGGGGTCCGGGTGTCATTTGAAAATCTGCAATGTTAAAGGTATCTGTGCGACCCCTTTGCAAATTATAGATTTGACCTCCATCAACATTGGGCCCATGGAGAATGACCCGTTATTATTTTGTAAATTTCCAACACTGAAGTTAGGCACTATTCTATGCTCAACACAGTTCACTATCACTGATTATCACCAGCAGAAATTAAGATTTTATGAATGTGAATGTGATATGTGACAAGTATATTTTATCATTAGCAAGCATATAAGACTTGACATGCAGTCTGTCACTATCTGTCACTACCAGGTATGGCAACAGACAATTTTTATTTCAGCGGAAAACAAGCTTGGTCCTAAGCCAGACAGGTTTTTTCTGTAACATCTCTCATTCTTTTCCGAAATAATAGAAACATTGCACTAACATTCGAGCGCATATCTGGGGATATAAGCTTGGTCGATCCGAATGATCATCACTGTATCAGACAAATACAATAATATTTGGAAAGTAAAAAAAATATATATTATTATCTAAATAGACTTGACAGCAAAAACAAAAATATACAATTGATCAGAATCGCCCAATGAATAGTTTAAATATCCTCCACGAAAGTGAAACACCCTTTGAAAACATGTCACGTGCGATAGTTGTTGTTTCTTATGCCGATTCCCTGGATATTGGAAGGTTTGACACTGGATGTAAACAACTCCCTGCTGAATTAGCACCAGGTACAGCTCTTTATGGCATCTCTGGCTGCCTTCAGCATGGAAGGGGTTAAACTGTTCTCTGTTCTCATCAAAACATTGATCTGTTCCGTTTTCCCGCAAGATCCGAACCCGAAATCATAAAATTGGGGTTCTCCATGACTTGGGCGAAAACTTCTAGATATCGACACGCGTCTAATTCGTCGAGGACCCGAGAGTCATATGACAGGGTAACGGTCATCATGGTCTCAGGATGACCGTCGTCGCCCAATGTGAGTCTGGAAGTGCCCACGGCCATGATTGCAGTCTGCGGGGGGTTGATGACGGCGGAGAATTCTGTCACCCCAAACATTCCTAGGTTGGATATGCTGCAAATTAGAAAGTAGGGATTTTATCACAACTTTGGTCAAATGTGGAATATGACAAATATGAATGGATGAAATAGAATTAATGAATGAATGAATAAATAAATGAAATGAGTATATGAATGAATGAATGAACATATGAAATAATGGAGAGAAAAAACAATTAATGCCACATGCAACAATTTTAGATTAATATTTGCGAGTAGTGATTTTATGATATATTATTTATTATATATTTTAATATAATTTAACAAATTATTCTCTAACGCCATGAACAACAGTTTTTCAGTTATCTATGGTGAACAAATTCAGAAGAAGAAAAATGCAGCAAATTGTAAACAACTGAGAGAGAAAAACAAACTACCGTAATTACTCTAATTATTCGTACGCTCTAATAGTTCGTACACCTAAATTAGTTGCCGAAAATTTTTTTTTTCCGATTCTAAATTTTCGAAAATTACCATTTTTTAAAGATCGTAATTTTCTAATTATTCGAACACAGTGA
>JAUTBZ010173965.1:0-10146 GCA_032361785.1 Lepetodrilus galriftensis | reverse complement strand
CTAAGGGACCATAGCACTCTCTTAGCAATGCATTCGCTATCGGCAAAGGGAGTGTCGCTTAGCGGCTAAGAGAGCTTCGAGAAACGATACCCAGGTCTATTATATGTTCAACACATCTATAGGATTCTTACGCATCTCTGTGATTTGCAGATGCTCACAACAGTCTCGTTATTGCAGGTTTGGTGTGTTCGGACTTGGGTCCAGTTCGTACCCAAACTTCTGCGAGTTCGGCCACCACATGGAGAAGCTACTGAGCGACCTGGATGGCCAGAAGATCGTGTACACCGGGGAAGGAGACGAACTGTCGGGACAGGAAGAATCCTTCAAGGCTTGGGCGCAGGAAGTACTGAAGGTAGTCTATAACTTGCTTCAGGCCGTACACATTTTGAATTGAAATTTTGGAGCTGCACTTTCAAAAGTCGCTTACTTGGTATACATGTATGTTCATAAAACTCAGGATTTCTTGGTGTATTTGGGTGTGAATATAGTTCATACTTGGTGAAATATTACAAATAATACAACCAAAATCCAATAAAGAAAGAAAATAATATGATAAAAAGAAATAGCAAATAATACAAATAATAAAAAATAAAATAAACATTAAAAAAATAAAATAAAAAATAAAATAAAATAAAAAATAAAATAAAATAAGTAAAAAATAAGGTTGCAAATTGATATGGTATGATACAGTAATCGATGTCATCTTTATTTATAGGCTTCGCGTGACGAATTCAGCATCAGTGACACAATGGATGTGTCGGCTATTGAACAGCATTCATCCAGCAGTGAGGACGCATGGACTTCCTCCTCGTACAGAGTTTCCACCGTGCGTGACGGTCTGGACATCGATCTGTGTGCTGGTGAGGACATTATACACAATACTACTATAACAATAGTGGGCCTACTTTTACATGTATATAATCGCTATGCACCCATACACAAATAGGCCTATATTAAACCAACAAAGGGAGATATCGTTTTGGAAAATGAAATTAGGGAATACTGTAAACCTGTGTATGACAATATTATCTAAACATTTTACATCTGGATATACATTTTTGTATTAGTGAAAGATTCTAGAAAGCGACTTTACACACCAATTTAAAAACAAATACAAAAATTTAAAATAAATACATTTGTCTTGGTTCCAGGGCTTTCGATGCTTCACAAGAAGACGGTGTCGCCCTTGGAGGTTATTGAGAAGCGACAGCTCCAGTCTCACCATTCGTCGTATGTATGGTTTATCATATAAACTAGTACCATTCTAGATGTATTGTTTATCATCTAAACCACCAGTCTAGATGTATTGTTTATCAAAGGCGTTTTTCCTCCTGCCATTTTAACAGTCATGGACTCACGATGCTCTCTGGGATAAAATGATTAATTTCGAAAGTAATATGGATGATCTCCCCTGATTTCAGACGTCAGACACTCCTAGTGTGTTTGGACACAGGCGAGATGAATGAAATAAAATACCTGCCTGGTGACCACCTCGGCATCTTCCCGGCAAACTCGCTGGAGCTCGTGCTCGCCATCCTGTCCAGGCTTCACAAAGCGCCCCCTTTCGACGACCTCATGCAGGTGGAGGCTATGCAGGAGGGTTCACACGGTAATTACCAATGGCAATGATATCTAGAGCAGTGTATATATCTTCTACAGTCACTGAGCGTTACAGCTTCGTGGTATACACTTGGAGGCGTTTTAGAATAGAGGATAGAGCAGAGGTGTGCGAATTAGAACTGGAATATCTGTCTCTTGTGTCTGACAATGCACATAGTTAACCTGCTGAATAAAATCAAAGTCTTCTATTTCTGTATGTGATCGGGCTACTTAAGTCGCCTTCAGCAGGGAGAGTGTTAACACATCTGGATATACATGTAATAAGGTAACGTAGTAGGCTATCATCATGGAAGGCTAGAGGAATCTCGAGCCTTGATGAATACCAATGATAGATTTTACACAGGAATCCTTTCTCTAAGATCTGTGTCTATGTCTGAAGGTTCCAGAAAGAGCTGGACCAAGCTGGACCGACTTCCACCCTGTACTCTGAGGACGGCCTTGACCAACTACCTGGATCTGACCACGCCTCCCACACAGGACTTCCTCAAGCTGCTGGACACGTGTGCAAACTCTCAGCAGGACAAAGATGGCCTCCGGTTACTGTCCGAGGTAAGTTACACGTAGAGATATAGAGAAGTATAGACCTAGAGATCAAGAGAGAGAATTATAGAGAGCAAGAGACAGATAGAGCTAGGGATGGAGATAGCTAGATATGGAGATAAGAATAGAAAGGTATAGACCTAGAGATATTGAGAGTTATAGATAGAGCTAGATATATCGAGAGATGTAGATGTAGGTAGCCTATAGACCGAAATATATCGGGATATCGAGAGCTAGAGATAAATGGAGGGAGGTAGATAGAGCTAGAGGTATAGAGAGCTATAGTTAGAGAGCTAGAGCTATAGTTAGAGAGCTAGAGATAGAGCTAGATATCGAATGCTAGAGATCCAGAAAGCTAGAAACAGCTATATCGACTCGAGAACGAGAGCTAGAGAGATATATGATAGATTATTAGTTTTCCAGCGTTTAAGTTGAATTAAATTTGTTTTATTTATTATTATGTATTAATTCTTTATTAAATGTGTTCATTCTATTTCAATTGAAACGTACATATTTATAACACAAACTTCTGCCTCAGGACTCGAACGCGTACAACTCGTGGACGCGCGAGAACTCGCCGAACCTTCTAGACGTCCTGGAGGAGTTCCCGTCCCTGAAGCTTCCTCCGTCCTTGCTGCTCACCCAACTTCCTCTCCTAAAGCAACGCTACTACAGCATCAGCTCCTCCCCAGACGCCTACCCGGGGGAGGTCCACGCCACGGTGGCTGTCCTTAAGTACAGGACACGAGGTGAGTGGGTGTGGCCTTGACTCTCTGGCTGGGCTGTTCCATTGACTCTCTTGGACAAGCCTGTGCGTCCTGGACATGAATGGAATACGGGACAGGTGTGTCCAATCTGTCCACATTTAACAGCAAGTTTATGACGTCACAAACACAAACTGCAACAGTATTTGCCTCGGCCCTCTACTTCCCGTGAATGGATTGCACGGGCTGCTCCATTCATAGGTATGGGTTGTCCTGGACTTTTATGTCCAGAATGTGCGTCCAAGACAGTCAATGGAACACCACCTGGATATGGCTAGACACTGGCCCAATAGCTTACTTACTCTAGGCATGTGCCAGACAGTCAGCTGTCTACCTTCAGCGTTGTCCTTTAGGTGGATCCCGGAAGGTTTCCAATAAATATTGTTTAAGAAATTCAGGAAAAGATTGTCCTCATCTCTAATATGAATGAAGTTGAGGCGCTATCATAATTATAGTTTGAGCCATCATCAATTGCATACTATGTACACTAATATCCTTTAATCAGGTTTAACCCCTTCTATCTGTTGTAGATGGCATGGGTCCAGTCCATGAAGGTGTCTGCTCTAACTGGTTAAACCAATGCCAGGACGGAGACATCGTACCATGCTTTATTAGATCGTGAGTTCCTTTACATTGTGGATTTACCTCCACCTCCCAGCTCAAACAAGTACTGCAGTGCCATGCAAATGATGAAGCATAATAAGCAGATTTTAAAAAGACGATATGTCTTTTAATGATGCATTTATGTGTTGCAATCAATTAGAGTTGATACCTGAATTAAATGTATGAATGAGAATATTGTCTCAGTTTATAGTCCAATAATCAATGTTTGGTAGTCTTGCAGTCTAACATAATGACGCTATGAATACCAACAAAAGCAGTAGAAACATAAGTCTATAATGCAGTTATCATCTTTGGTCAGTCAGTACCAGCCGGTGCCCGCAGGTTTACTGCAACATTCAGTGCTACGGATGTGTCGGGTTTCAGCATGCCCTAAAACAAGCTATGATATATGTGAAAGAAGCTTGAAAGCGGCTTTAAACCACATGTAATAACAAACAAAACCATAGCAAAAAACAAACAAACCAAAAATAAGATAATACATGTCTATTTGACGACAGGGCTCCCCACTTCCGGTTGCCGGAGGACAAGACGGTTCCGGTGCTGATGATTGGTCCTGGTACGGGGATTGCAGCTTTCAGAAGTTTCTGGCAGCAGAGGGAAGTGGATATGGACACGTTTCCTGATCCAGATAGTGAGTCTCCTCCTCCAGAGATGTAGCAAGTCTCGCTTTACTTACCCAGGCCCATAAAATAAGTCTTGTCCCATATTGAGATATAACGAGTCTCCTTCTGAGATAGTGTAAGTCTGGTCCAGAGATGTAGCAAGTCTCGCTTTACTTACCCTAGCCAAGATAATAAGTCTTGTCCCATATGGAGAATATACAAGTCTCGGAACCAGAATTAGAAGTCTGTCAACTTTAGTTTCTCAGATTGCTCAGAACATACGTATGGTCTACAAGTGTCAGAGGATTAACGAAACAAAGTGAAGCGTGATGTAAGATCGTGCGCATAACTGACTCTGCTCTCTGTAGACGGAGACAACCACGGCTGGGGCGACATGGACCTCTACTTCGGGTGCAGGGCGTCTCGCGAGGACAACATCTACGGACGAGAGTTGGCGGAGTTCAAGAGAAGGGGCGTCTTGACCGAATACCACATTGCCATGTCGAGAGAACCCGGCTTACCAAAGGTATGAGTAGACTTGCATACCCACATAGTATGTATACATCGCGAACTATTATGTTGGTATGTTGATTTGGGGAGTTTAAACTCGTTTGAGCCATCGTCCAAAATAGGTGATTCAAGAGTCCAGCAATAATCGAATAATCGTTCTCATTCGTTGAGCCACTTTTACGGGTAATATATGCACATGTCCTGCTATACCACTAGAATATCCTGCTGCGTGATATGTAAGATGCTCCTACTGGTTTCGAAAATACTCCAATAACTTTGATACGAAACGTCTTTGCTAAGGACCAGGGTATCGTTGCTCGAAGCTCTCTTAGCCGCTAAGGGACCATAGCACTCTCTTAGCAACGTATTAGCTATCGGCAAAGAGAGTGCTATGGTCCCTTAGCGGCTAAGAGAGCTTCAAGAAACGATACCCTGTATAATAGAGGTCAACACAGGCCTAGCACAGGAACCGTTCATAAGAAGTGATCTGCGCTGGGAATACGCAGCGGGATCCGCTCCGGTTCCGCTGTGGGTCTATATATGCACCTTAATATCTGTAGGCATTACACATAGGATATTGAACAAGGTTGTATATTAATTTCATTTGCTCTTCATCAACCTATGCCATCCAGTCGCAAGTTATGTACACGTGTATATACTCCGGGTATACTTTCTTTTACAGATCTATGTCCAGGATTTACTGATGAATCACGCGAGGGAGGTGTACACTACCGTCTGGACGCGCGGCGGTCACGTGTACGTCTGCGGTGACGTCAACATGGCAGACGACATCAGACAGGTGATGGAACGAATCTTGACTCAAGAGGGAGGGATGACGTTCGAAGAGGCCAAGTCGTTCATTGCCAGCCTTAAGGTAAAACATACGAAAGCTATTCAGCATAACAAATATTTAACTATATAAATGCATTCAATGTACAGTAGACTTCGCATATAACGGTCTCGCATAAACCGGACACTCGCTTATAACGTTCTGAATCTGGAAGTCCTGTTCCGTCTAACGCTAATTACCGCATATAACGGACATAAATAGCCGGTCCCAATTAGTACGTTATATGCCAGGTCTACTGTATATCGCATGTATCAACCAAAAATGGTGTTATGCACTTAATCTATTAATATTTTATGTTATTGTATGTAGACCTCCAACAGATACCACGAAGATATATTCGGAAGTGGTTTGCCAAAGACTTCATCACAACGGAAGTCACGAAAGTCGACTATGGCCAAGTCGAGGTCGAGAAACGATCAACTGTCGGGTTACCCTGGAAACGAGGTATTATTAATATAAGCTTGTTCTGCTAAATAGACAGTAACAAATGAATAGAATATTAAACAAATTCTACGATTTTGATAAAATGGTAACAATTACAGTATACATATTGAAATCGTACATGACGTTGTTTTTGAACATTATAAAGTATACATGATAATAAAAGATATACTGTAATGGTCATAATTCTGATTAAAACAATAAATGTAACAATCAAATCATGTTTTCACTTCAAGGAACCAATGATGTTTGCCAATTCTGATATTCCAAGACTTTATTTTCAGATGTTTGTTTTTAATCTTTAATTTTCCAGCATTTCCAAGACTTTACTTTTCTATTTTTAATGTCAGGTTTTTATTTATTTTTCTCCAGCAGGTTCCAAATCGGAGAGGCGGAAGGCTTGATGTATCATCACGGAGTGTAGCGTTGAGCCCAAGAAGGAGGGTAGACGGAAACACCAGCTACCGCTCTGGAACATCCACCACGTCGTCTCATCTCCACAAGGCATAGCTGTGGAATGTGGATGTTGGTTTGCAAACACAGTTAGCATACTAAGGCTCAGTTCCTGTTTGCACACGCACTTAGATTGATACCTGGGGGTCGTTCAAACACGCAAGCGGCTTGCAAGCGGCTTACCAAACTAGCCACTGTCTCACGAGTCGCATGGACCGTACATGGGACAGGGGACCAGTTTAGCTAAGCGGCTTACTCAGCGCTTGTGTCTTTGAACGCGTCCCTGGAAATGATTCGTCTTTCAAAAAGACACAATTGTAGTTTTTACATTCAGTAGGCAAAAGCAAGTTTTTAAACAAAAAAACAATACCGAAAAAATCGTAGGGAATTGCTATGGCAATATTTATGAATTAGAAATGGTATTAATCAAGGCAATATCGGAGCGGAAAGAAGTCTGAAGTAAAACACATTTTTTACAATATTTTTTATTGTGCTGAAATTGAAAATAATTTACTGTCAATTTATCTATGCAAATATTTGTCTTAGTTGTTTTTTAAACGCATCCATGCGTCAGTAATTGTATGTACTATTTATATTTATACTTACATGTATACCTTCACAAAGAATATGATGTTGTTCGCTCACTGAAAGTACGGTTGCGATTCTATGAGAATGGTGTTTTATGTTATAAAATCAAAATGTGATATTGATAGTTCTATAGTATACTACATGTACACAGAAGCGATCACCTGTATGTCCTATATTCCTCCTATAGCTACATTTATTTTTACTTTATGGATTATATATATAATATTATAGATGTCTTATGAATGTGTACTGTATCCATTATATTGAATAGATTTGTTTCCATGCAATAACATGCAACTGTGATAGTGTTCCTACAAATTCCTTTCACTTTTAGCTCTCTTTAATATCCGCAAAAATACCATAGCTCTCTTTACAGTGTATTGCTATCGGCAAAAAGAGCATTACTTTAGTGGATAAGAGAGCTTCGTGAAAGGATACCCTACTCACATCTACACATACCTGTGATATTTACATAGTGCTCATCTGTATGTATAACAAAATCTACGTAAATTATTGACATTGACGTGTACTTATCATATTTATTGCTTGTTTTGTTTTTACTTATTATGTTTATATGTCCACCTTGCTATTAATATCGTCACCTATTGGTGAAAGACTCCCGCTGTGACGTAAAACAATAATTCATTCATTGCTATTAATAACCTATTCATGATATTGTGTCGACCTAATTATTAACATGTTAACCTAATTATTGAAATTGTAAATATGGCATTAATGATATTAAATTGCTTATTAAAATACTTACAGCGGACAAGCTGCGGTCATACCGGGGCCGATATATCGATAATGATAAAATCGTTCCAAATTCCGTTTCGCCGAGTAGCGGTTATACACTAACGAAATATCATTATCATAACGGTTATCTTTGCAGCGACACCGAGTAATACGGTTTGTGCCAATAACAATGTCTTTTTTTTCCTTAAAATTTAATTCCAACAATCTCCTTATCGTTATCGCACGATTGTGCTCGGTGTAAACGCACCTTTAGATTCCCAGATATTTATATGAAACCGGGATAGGTCTAGTTAGCGAAGGCTCTTCGTAGAGCACAATATTGTGGATACCACGATTGTATGGGTACCATTATTATGTAGATGCCATGACTTAAAATCTGTACATTAAATATCATAATTAAAAAAATCTATAAAAAAGTTCATATGCGAAATTACTGTGACTATGATTAAAATATGTACAGTAAATATATATATACATGTATATAATAAAAAAAATACATATTTAAAAAAGGTTCATATCTGAAATTAACGGAGTTGAACTAAACATACTGTTTGTAACTATTTCCCTTTATATGTGAATATATAACTTTGATATTGTTCAAGTACTGCTAATATTAAAAGGATGCCAACATAATAACTGATATATTGTGTCAAAGCAATTAAAATTAATATATTTTATTATATTATCATCAGTCCGGTGAAACTAATGGATGTCGCATTTTTCTTCATATATTCTTAATACTAGTATGCATTTTATACCAGATTTTCTATTATTCATGTGTATTGACTAATTTACGAATTCTTGTCTTTGCTGAACATAATTTAGATATGCATATTTATATTTAAATTGTTGATATATAGTACCAGAAGATGCACTATTGTGTAGATTGCATTTTGATCTTAGAAACTAATTATGTCCATTCCACACACAAAAATATTTATATTTACTCTTAGAATGCAATATGCTTTTTTTTACTGTTATATCCGTCCATCATTATTATTATACACATTACTATTAAAATCTTATTTATATTCACGTGTATTTCATCTTGTCATTCTACTGCAGTACACTCTGCAGTTGCCATTGAAAGAAAATGTAATGCAAACTTTGTTCTCAAGAACTTGCCAGTCCAACTTTATCTAACGTAATAGGACTTTGTATCATATTTATTCATTTATTTTCTTTTGGAGTTGGGCATTTTATATTCATAATTCTCTACCTAACATAAAACGTTATTGACGGAATGCATTGAAAATCGGTATGTAAACCACATTTCGGCAATTGTTTCAAGAGTCGTTTAACCCTCGCCCCGCTACCTGGGGCCTTTGAGGCCCAGTGTCACTTTCAAACTAAACGTATGCAAAATAGGGTAGCGGGGTGAGGGTTAAATATTAAAATAATTTGGGTATAGAGCCGCTTTCAAGATTCTTTCACTCGTATCACGGCTTGTAAATATACGCGTGGCAGGAAGAAAACAGGAACATCTGTGGCACTGAATGTTGTAGTAAACCTGCGAGCGCTGGCTGGTACTGACAGGCCAAGATATGTTTTCAAGATTACAGTAAACCTCGCTTATAACGGACTCATTTGGACCGGCTATTTCTGTCCGTTATATGCATATGCCGCAATTAGCGTTAGACGGGACCTGGGACTTCAGATTCAGCCCGTTATATGTGAGTGTCCGGTTTATCCGAGGCCGGTATATCCGAGTTCTACTGTATTTTGCAACATGCAGCATGTATAACATTGAGTATAGATGGTATAGAACAACCATTAATAATAATCGCATCATTACATACAAGATCAATGAATTTCAATGATCGACGAATTGAAATCGTTTACGCTTTGGTAGCACAAGAAGTAGTGAAATTACGTATATTTAAGCAGCACAACGGGGCTATTAACTTTGGTGTAGTATAAACTATATTACATAGTTTTCTATATATGAATGTGTGCGTATTATGTCACATACTTTTGTTGATTAGTATTCACAGTCTAACTTGCATTTCAACTTGATCAACATAATTATGTTACGTATTTTTACGCAGGCTTTTAAAGCTGAAAGTGGGAAAGCTAAATGCCTCTATAATAAAAACAGACTACAGTAGTATCTTTGAGAATAAAAACATTTATTCACAACAAGGTCAAATTCGCTAGTATGTATGAAATGAAAAGCAATGCTTGTGCGCATGTTTCATTTTCTATTTCAGTGACATATTCCACACTAGCTTATGTACTTATACTATACATACACTGAACCATACATGTTTAGGCCAGTGACCTGTACATATACACATACTCTGACTTTCTACTATAGAAACTATACTATAGTTTGGCATGAAATGCATTGACCCCCCTATTTCGTAGATTATCTCGGTAAATACTTCATGGAATGAAA
>JAUTBZ010173954.1:0-10146 GCA_032361785.1 Lepetodrilus galriftensis | reverse complement strand
TTATGGTAGAGTATTACCTATAGTGCCTCAAATGGCAACATGGATTGTATGATCCCTAGGGTGTTGAGTAGGAATCCAATCAGCACACTTACTGATAATTGGCCGGCGTAATAATGATTGATAGTGCACATCTTGGACTTGTTGTAAAAGCGATACTTCATAGTTTGAATGTTAAGCAACTACTGTTACATACTTGTAGTACTAGCCGTATTGTATTGTGCTAACAGTTAACAATGTGTGAATGTCAGTGAGACAGGTATTGTCCGTGTATTGTTGATTGAAATATTTGGAAATGAATGCTGTGTTAATGTATTATATAGGTTGGCTGGTATTTTGGAAGTGTAAATTACCTACTTAGGTTGATATGTACTAAGATTCTACTAAGTACATTGTAATTAAACATACTTACTGATATATTAGTCCATATTTTATAGTTATTTCCTGTATAATGAACTATGTCATTGGTCTTTTAAATTGTTTTGTTTCTATTGTAGTACTAGTATACCTTAAATGTAAAATTTATATTAAGGATATTGATTAAAGTATTCATATTTTTTTCATCACCCGTCTTGGTCTTGGCTATGGACATCGTCATGACGTCAGCACTCTTACAGTGAGAGTGTGTATCGCTTCGTGGACTTCCTGTTATGTGGCTTTATCGTTAAACCTGCATGACATTCCGATCGAACGAGCGACATTCTCTTCTCCGACCCCTGACTTCTACTATCTACGAAACTGTCTGTATATGATCCCGGTTCGTCAGTACCAACTGGTCATTCCTCACATCTTTACTGTAATAGCATAGACTAGTAACTAAGCGCTACGGGGGCGGGTGGTAGCATAATGCTGGAGCCAAAAAGCAAATTAGGTCCACATTCCAAATCTGACCCCCCCCCTCCCGGGGCATCAATGTTCGTGAAGGTTACCTTTCTTACGCGATATTGATAGGAAGTACTGTCTGTAGATTGGCAATGCAGACATCCTCTTTGGTGTGTCAGTACCAATCGATGCTCGCAGGTTTATTGCAACATTTAGCGCAACAGATATTGCGAGATTCGTCATGCCATAAACTGTCAGGTCGTGATATAAGTGAAATAATATTGAAAGCGACTCAACCCCAATTCAAAGTAAAATAAAATAAAATACTAAGCGCTACGGGTGTAAGGATTATTTCTGGATTGTATAAACTGACAATCCCGGAAATTAACGAACTGATCGTGAACGCGGCTCTAAATCTCAGCACGCATGACAAGTAGGACCAGGGAAGAACATGTATGATATTTACCTGGGAATACTTTTATTATAAATAACAGTCTAATAATATAATGCTAATGTCTAACTTGTCTGGCGTCTAGGACTAATGTACATGTCAATTATTTACCGGCAAGTGACATAAGTGCATGTTTTTATCATTCCGCCGTCACGGTGCTTGCGTTGAAAAACTTCCTGGTGTATGCATGTATATGAAGCTCGTGTGTGGGTGGTGGGTGGGTGTCAAGTGGGTCAGTTCGACAACAGATTGAAAGGAATGGGAAGTGATCAAGTTACTGGCCGCTATTGAAATATATCGGTATCTACAGCTACTGACAATGACCAGCTGATGACATACTGTAATCTACGAAGGCCACAAGTTGCAATCTGATTTAACATACGCAACGAAAATATATACTGTACATGTAGAATCCTTGATTATATCTCGTATTTCAAATGAAGAAAATGTATCCAAATCTAGGTGTGTTTTTTTTCTATCAACGAAATACTATTTTGACATGGAAAATCATTTCAACGAATTAATCTATACCTATTTCATCGCACTATTGTAACGTCTATACTAAAATACATTCATACATAGAATTTACTTTAGAAATACATGTACTGGCCAATAATCCAAAATAAATCTAAGTATATTATCTGTGTTTCGGTATACGAGTAGGAGACTGGTATTGGGCTTTCATACATCTAGATGTTTCTATGTGTAACGTTGAGAAAACACGATTCAAACCGACATCAGCAGACGTAACAAAAGACTATTCAATGTACTCAGACGCCCATCTTTCAAGGAAATGCTTGTAGAACAGGATCTAGGTGTCCTCATTTACCCGGAGCAGCCTGGTTACGACAAGACGCAGTATGCGAGGCTGCGACATGTGGTTTGTAATACTACGGTGTCCTTGATTAGTATATATATATAGAAGACTATTTATGAAGACATTTGATGTGATATGTTATTAATATGGAGGATTTCACAGATGTGTGATTTAAGATGTGCTTTAATTATGAAGATTTCAATCTACAAGACTGATCTAACTGAAGATCATCACAACACGATTTGGACTAAATATAGTCTATTCAGCCGCCTGTTTTCTGAGAACTGCATAAGTGTGTAATTTTATGAATGTCAATAGGACCTTTCTCGGTGTGTGCTTTTCTTAGCTGCCTCGTTACAAGACACAGTAAGCGACGCTGTGGCATTAACTAACATACTTTATAACATGTATCTACGACGGGACGCAGTGATACATTCTTGAGATGGAGGAGTACATGAAGCTGAGAGATTTGATGCGTGATAGTTCTACAGATGTCGTGCTTGAGTACATCAGGACCAAGAACATTAATCCAGAGACGTTTGCTGATCATGAACTTCCCGAAAGAGGTAGGGAATTTGATCGCTGTTCTTCACCATTGGGGCTGGCAATCAAATATGGACACCTTCTTGTAATGAACAAGTTGATCAGTCTGGGCTTTGATCCAAATATTCCATGCAAAATTGACTACGAACGGTCGCACCAACTTCATTTAGCATGCAAATACAACAGATTGGATATCATTCTTTCATTACATCATGATCATGGAATTGACATTGATTCTGTTGACGACTCCGGAGTTACCGCCCTGGCATACGCTGTGTCCAACACGTCAGAGAAGACACTTGATGTAGTAAAGACTCTTGCAGAAGCTGGAGCATCAGTGAATACTTCTTGTCGTGGTGGAAGCACTCCGCTCTCTGTGGCTGTGGCCAGGAAGAACATAGATGTGTGTAGATATCTGATATCAAAAGGGGCAGATGTCAATGCCATGAATAATGACGCGAGAGGTAGAACGTGTCTGATGCTTGCTCTCGAGTGTCGTGCAGACATTGGCATGTTACGATTATTGGTAGAGTCTGGGGCAGATGTCAACGCTTCCGATTATGAATCGAAAACACCTCTGATGTATGCTATGGACACGTATGTCACAATTGACGTAGTCCAATTTCTGCTTGCATCTGGAGCCGATGTCGATTATTCCGATAAATATAAGAAATCCTCTCTCGTTTATGCTGTTAACAACTGTGTCGGAATTAATATAATTCATGTTTTGCTGGTATATGGGGCAGATGTTAATGTATTGGACGAAGAGAACAAATCACCTCTGCGTTACGCGCTTGAAACAACATATTCTTGTCCGCCTGCAATGGAGACAATAAAAATGTTGATCAAATACGGAGCGGACGTTAACGTGTTGGACAATAAACAACTCTCTCCTTTGATGTATGTTCTCAGAACAAAATTAAACGCAAACATTGAAGTGATTAAAATGTTGGTGAAATCTGGAGCTAATGTCAATGTGTTGAACAAGAATCAGGTATCTCCTCTTATTATACAAGCTGTCAGGGTAGGTGCAGACATTGATGTGATTAGAGTGTTGGTAGAATCTGGAGCAAATGTCAATGTAGTGGACAAAAAGAAGAAATCAGCTCTATATCATGTCATGGAAAGCAACAGACATGTGAATGACAAGGAAGCTATTCTAAAAGTACTGATCCAAGCTGGAGCAGACGTCAATATGATGGACACTAATATGATATCTCCTCTGATACTTTCTGTCAGAAAAGGTGTAGATATTTGCCTGACCAGATTGTTGGTAACATCTGGTGCAGATGTCAACGAAGTCGATAGTGAGAGAAAGTCGTCCCTGATGCATGCTATTGAAAATACTGCAGGAATTGATGTGATCGAATTCCTAGTCGAATCTGGAGCAGAAATAAATGTAGTAGACGCAAATAACAAATCGACTGTATGTTATGCCATAGAATCCAATAGACCAGATCAAATAGACCTACTGAAACTACTGGTCAAGTCTGGAGCGGATGTCAATATGTTGGACAACAATCTGGTAACTCCTCTAATGCATGCTCTCAGTAAGAGAAACAGGTTTGAATTATGTGAGCTGTTGGTCAGCGCTGGAGCAGATATCAATGCTTTGGATAAGGATAAGAAATCACCTTTACATTATGTCCTGAGTAACTACTGTCAACATACAGTGAAGGTAGTAGCTAACATGATTGAATCTGGAGCAGATGTAAATGCACTGGACATAGACAATACATCTCCGTTGATGTGTGCTATACGTTGTCAAGTATATGTTGATAGTGTGGTCCGCTTGTTGTTAGAGTCTGGAGCAAATGTCAATGTGGTCGACAAATATAAGAAATCACCGTTACATTATGCTGTTGAAATTCCTTATTTTAGTATGGACATTGATGTTGTACAGTTACTCGTGGACTCTGGAGCAGATGTCAACATCAAGGACCAGAATGGTGACTCTCCTCTGTTGGCTGCACTGAATGAGAAAGCAAATGTAGAGCTTATTTTGCTGCTTCTTAAATGTGGAGCCGATGTCTGTGCACGTAACTACCGGGACATATCCCCGTTGAGTATTACTTTCAGAAGGTGTCTTCATTATAAACATAGGACAACGCATGACGGTGAAGTCATTAATCTGGTACAGATGTTTGAAGAACATGCAAGTGACGTGAAGGGACATTTCGTTACACTGCCACATACAAGGGAAGTCCACACAGCATTCGATGTTATACGTACACTATGTACAAAGGGTGCAGATATTGGAGCAAAGGATGCATCTGGCAACTCAGTCTTACACCAAGTCTTCAAGAGAATTGAATGGTGTTTTTGTGCGAAGTGTTTCAACCTCTTACACTATCTCATTGTTGAGTTAAACTTATCTCTATCGGCTCTGAATGATGCCAATGAAACGCCATTCCATTGTGCTCGAATAAGAGCTTATTCCAGACAGGAAGACGCAGGCAAAATCCTGAAACTAGGTGTCCAAGCTGGATACAATCCTAACTCGGAAGAGATGGCCATTGTCCGAAAAATTGAGGAGCAGCTATCAATGGACATCAAGGGGAGTGACGTCACCAGTCTACAGGACATCTGTTGTTTCTCTGTGAGGAGAGCTCTGGGGCGACGACTTCCGACTGCAGTCAACAGTCTCCCTATTCCAGAGCCGGTAAAGCAACGTGTAAAACTGACACACGTTGAGACGATGGTTGAGACTCCAGAAAATACAGTTGATGATGATGATTCTGATGATGATGATGGTGGTGGTTGGTATGATGATGATTCTGATGATGATGATTATTATTATGGCATGTCTGATGATTAGTAATTGTTGTTACTAATATTAGGATGGTGATTAGTCAGACTACAACAGTTAGATGCATAATGATGCCAATGAGTAGGATAGTGGCCCTAGTTTGGCCCACCATTTCTAACACAAAGAATTTCCTGAAATTTTAGTATATTGTGCGTTGTTCAAATACGAATCCAATTATATAAACATATAGGGTCACCAGAATCAGAAGGTTATATCTGAATGAAGACGCCTACCGTCTGAGCAATGTTTAACCATTTTAACCCAAGATATTTTAAGTCCTGCTTTCTCACCTTTTGCACGATACCAATTATCACTTTCGCTATCGCATTGTGACGTATTGCTGTACTGTAGTGTAGTGTGGTGGTCCATATACATCATAGATCATAAGGACATACATATCCATAAAGTCTATCAACACAGGATCGCATTGTCTTATCATACAAAATATACTCTAAAATATCTCATATTATTGTAAAATTTGCAACTTTTGGAACAATTACAGATGAATATATATCAAAGCTAATAATAAAATAAAAAAGGTACGTCACGGCTGTTCTTTTCAACACACATGCATTTTGGTCGTCACTATTTGAAAAATATCGGGAATAATGGTAAAGAAATATCGTCATTCAGACGAGAAAAATTAATTTTTAGAATGGATATATATTGGATAGTGAAACCGTTTCTATGTTACAAAGCCCAAATATATCATATCGCGAAAAATAAACAATTTAATTGCAATAATAGTATATTTACTAGTGAATTGAATTTAATGTAAGAAATCCACCCCGATACAATGGATGAGACTCTGCTGAAAGGTATAGTTTTTCACGTGTGTACATAACTCACGAATGCTCACGCATAAAATGTTAATATTCAACGCCCAACAAAGTGATCAATAATAGCCTTCTGCCTCCGACATTTCTTATGTGACAGGTCGTACTACGCGACGGAATTACTTTTGAATGTGCTACTGAAGTGTACAGTGTAGTAGGCCTCCGGCTTATTTGTCAGCTAGTATCAAATTGTATCATGTGATAATACTTTGCTAATACATTCTCATATTTTCACATGTAACTAGTGGGTTTGTGAGACGAGCATGTATGATGTTTGTATTTAAGTGATGGTTAACACATGGCCCGAGGGCGTTACAGGCGTGTAATGCACGACGTTGAAGGAATTAGCCCGAGGGGTAATTCCTGAAACGGAGTTCATTGTATGTATATAAAACTTTCGTCAGCATGGTGGCCTAATGGACTAGAGCGCTGGAAATGCGAGAGTTCCAGAGTTCGAATCACGGCAATCGAATTTGTCTTTAAGATTTTGAATATTTTGAAATAATGTTTGAAACAAACAGCAAACATACGTTAATAACACAAGGTAAATGTTAATAACGCACGGTCAATATTAATAACGCACGGGTCAATGTTAGTAACGCACTCCTGATATTGTATTACAAGAACAGATCTAGAAGAGACACATGTTATATTTGGAGTCTACACCCTGGAGGGATATATGACCAGTATGATCCTATGATTTGAACTTCAAGCGCACTACCTCAAAGTTCACACAGACTGGCTTGAATGCCTTCCACCAACATCTGATGTTGCCAGAGGGCCTACTTCCAGAGGCCAGAATGCCTACTACCAGAGGTCCTACGTCCAGCGGCCAGAAAGCCTACTTCCAAAGGTCCTACGTCCAGCGGTCAGAAGGCCTACTTCCAGAGGTCCTACGTCCAAAGGTCAGAAGGCCTACTTCCAGAGGTCCTACGTCCAAAGGTCAGAAAGCCTACTTCCAAAGGTCCTACGTCCAAAGGTCAGAAGGCCTACTTCCAGAGGTCCTACGTCCAGCGGCCAGAAAGCCTACTTCCAAAGGTCCTACGTCCAAAGGTCAGAAGGCCTACTTCCAGAGGTCCTACGTCCAAAGGTCAGAAAGCCTACTTCCAGAGGTCCTACGCCCAGGGTACCTGTATGGGAACTCCTGTGGGAAACAGCGTCTTGACGGTAACTCCAACCTAAGCAATGGTAGCCTATACGTCTGTGGCTAAGATGGGACATTATAAGGGGGCTGCTCCTTTCTTGCTGTTCTGTCTGTACTTTCTGTCCGACGCATGCGCAGTTACATTGCCAGGTGTTGATCCTTTGTAACTGCGCATGCGTCCGACAGAAAGTACAAGGTCACCTTAGAGTTACGACATTTCGTACAGGAGTGCCTTGACAAGAGCATAAGGCTAGGGTGGTGTTTCATTCACAGTCCAAAACACACATTCTGGACAGACGAGTCCATATCGTGAATGGAGCAGCCCGTACAGTCCATTCACATGAAGTAGAGGGTCGAGGCAAACACTGTTGTAGTTTGTGTTTGTGACGGCATATATGTGCTGCTGAACTGGCTACACCACCTCTATTGGTTACGGGCCTATTATCGCCCAGGACCTATTATCGCCTACCCCCCGCTGTAGCGCTTCCGCGTTCGTGATTGATTTGGATTATAACATATTTTAAATACAGAACACCTACTCATTACCAATAGATGATAATTGGAGCAATAATTGTATTTTATATTAAATTAACACCAATTATCTTCAAAATTTGTAAAATGTGCAAAATGACACATCGGGGGGGTTGATCACGTGACTAAACAATAAGTCGCTAGTTTATATTTGTTCGTCAACCATAATGTCCTTTCATGTAGTTATGGCGTAGCACAACTTCCATCAATATTTACAGTATGTTTTGGGTTTTAAACGATGTACAAAAATATCGCTCTATTAGTTTGTCATTGAGATCGCTTTAAAATGTCAAAAATATATGATTAGGCAAAACAAATGTTTGCTTTTATAATACGTGATTAAACTTTTTACATCCAGGCATTAGTCTACATGCATTAGGTATGGTTTATATATTAGTAAATACCAATTTAAAATTAAATGATTTCACCAGAAGATTACGTACTCCGTCCTGTTTTACGGGGGCGATAATAGGTCCTGCCGGTTGCATAAAAAGGCCTATTTTGACCATGTTTTCTGCCGTCGCTCGCGCTATAACCGAAGTGGCGCAGAAAATCTTGGCACAGCCATCTAACTATTTTGTAGTGGTCATTTTATATAGATAATGACAATATTGTCCATTTTCGTAACATAATGGCGGCCATTTTGAAAAGTGTAATGACTACGAATATGAACAATCACTTCCACTGTAGGAATCTATTCGTGATAATATAAATAGTCATCTTGATTGATGCCATATTTATCACGTTTTCTTTCTTTCCATTTTCGTTAACTTTTTGTAGCGGCCATCTTGAATTCGAGGCATTTCCCCGAGTCAGATTTTGGTAAACTTTTGTAATATTCAAGTTAAATATATCAAAGAGCCAAATTTCATTGAAAAACCTTGCTACAACTATCTAACTACTTTGTAGTGGTCATTTAATATATAGATAATGAACAAATGTCCAATTTCGTCATATAATAGCGGCCATATTGAAATTTGCAATGACTATGAATATACAAATTCACTTCCACTGTATGAATATTCTGACTAATATAAATAGAGTAATCTTACGTGTAATCTTGATTTGTGCCATATTTATTAAGTTTTATTCTCCATTCTCGTTAGCCTTTTTGACGGCCATCTTGAATTTGAGGTATTTCCCAAAGTCAGATTTTGGTAAACTTTGGTAGTATTCATGTGGACATATCAAAGAGCCAATATCCATTGAAAAACCTTTTCTAAACATTTTTTATGAACCTGGGAATTTATTTTTAAATGACTGGACTATGTGCGTCAATAGTCATCGTGTATTCACTCTTAGTTGGGCCACATTTTACGAAATACTTTTACAGGAATAGTATAATTAGGCTCGAGTTGCGTATTATTTTGTTGTTGTCTTTTTGCTATATCTGCAAAAGTTCTACCGGCGGATCCGTAAAACTAGGAATATTTTTGGTGTGGCCTAAAAACATTTCTTCTTTGGCAGTACTTTATAAGGAATACTGAACCGATCAGTGGAAGTAATTGACAGCCATATCGAACCGACCCCACAATGCAGCCACACAATTACTTGAAGCATACAGGAATTAATGGATTATATATTCGGCAAGTTATGATTATATTACCAGATATAGATCAGAATATATGAATAAGAGATTGCCTGAGAGCGGGGTGGAGCTGCATATCTCTAACTATCCTATCAACTTGATCACCAAACCGTGTTCTATAACACTGTTTCCAATCCCACAGACACAGTCAAGTCATTCCTCGCCACGAAGAAAGGTGTGTATATTTTAAAACATTATTTTATGATTAATTAAAAATTTATATCTATATTTTTGCTTTTTGGGGGGTTCAACTGTAAATTTGCTATTATTGTTTTAATGATTTTTATTTATTTAATGTTAATATATATTTTTTAACACTAATAATGAATCTAACCTTGTTAAATGTCATGTATATACATATTCATTCTAATTTTATTAAAGACAGATCGATAATATAATGGGTTTTGTTGGTGGTTAAAGGCATACTATCACGTTTGATAGACCTGGATAATGGACAAACGAATTTAAATCTGAGACTAATTGCGCTTGATTTATCCACCCACAAGTTGTTATTTAGTGATGCACTTGATTCCCAACACTCGATAGTTACAAAAATAATCATATTTTATATGAAATAGGGGAACGTTCCGCTATATATCTTGTCTTTG
>JAUTBZ010173943.1:0-10147 GCA_032361785.1 Lepetodrilus galriftensis | reverse complement strand
GTGTGTGGGTGTGTGTGTGTGTGTGTGTGTGTGTGTGTGTGTGTGTGTGTGTGTGTACGGGTGGGGGATGGTATTACGATAACTATACACGCTTGCCTCACAAGGAGCGTATGCAAGCGATGACCGAATTTCTTAGGCTATAGCAAATATTGACGCCCATGCAGATCATATGTATAGCTGCATTCACGTTACCGGCAGCTTTTGTTGGTTTCCCAGTGATCTGTACTATAGACACGACATTAATAGGCTACATGGTAGAACTTTGTATTAAGTTACGACCCATGTGCAGCTGTAACTTTAGGATGACACTACATTCAGTCGCCTTGCCGCGTAACTAGTTCTCCATAGGTTATATGCCACCACATAAAACCCCACGTATTTTTGCTACTGATTCAGTCAAATCGGTACCACAAAACAACCTGCATTGCAAAGTTCAGTTCCGCAGCAAGTACCATGTAGAATTGCTTGTTTACGTTTCACGTGAAGTGGCACGACGTCACCATACATCGCAATGAATATAGTGCTGTAAACTATCATAAAGACCACAACAAATAACAAATTAGTTCTCATGTAGTTCAAATATAATGTTTTTAATTCTCCCGGGGACTATGCTTGTCAAATGCAGTGGAATTACCATTAATAACCAATCAATGGCGAGACATCCCATTTAGGCTATGCAGTAATACCTTCCATATACGATCCATAATGTTATGCCATAAATTCAAATAATTTGGTGGTATATAAGTTATATAATATAACTTATAAGAAGTCGTTATAAACACCAGCGCTAATGCAAGTTGTAATTATACAGTATACACTATGACTAAATGGAGCAATGATTGATCGTGCTATCATTAATTCATATATAGCATATGACATATCAAGCCCTTGGAATCGACGTTAGGTAATTCGTCTTGCGTTCGTTCGCCACAAGCGTGCATGCAATGGTATAAAAAGTATTTTTTCTCCAAATGTTAGTCTAGTCGTCGTCACAATTCGCTCGCCACCTCGTAAATAAAACTGTGTCTAGCATGGAAAATCAAGCTATAGGAGCCTAGTTGGCCTAGTTGTGTGGTGACAGTGATTGATATGACATGCATGTCAGTTAAATATAACACAGGAAAAAGCTATGCTCCCTTCGCTATACCTGCAGTAGTATAATCCTTGTCAACAACGTATCAAAGCATTTGTGTCCGCTTTTTACAGCCGCCTTCCAGCTTAGCTGATTTCGGCAGACTTGTCTCACAGCATGGAGCTGGAGAGCGGTGTATGTTATTGTCAGCTTGTGCTAGGCTGGATTTCCACCAGTCGTTTGTAGAGTGCTAGCTCACTCTGGAATATTAGTATCGCAGTTACCAGCTGGTTACCAAGAATATCCCACTCAGACACAGTATAGGTGACTCTGAATGACCACCCGTTGATGTAAACTTCCCTTTATGCTGAGCGCCAATCAGGGTGACATCAACTACCATTTTTGTAAACGTATTTAGGTATGACGCGGCCGTAGGCAAACTGGGTTTGACATACCGACCTTCCGCACTCCGTGGCAGGCGTCGAAGGTTTGCACCACGGAATCGGTATTTGTATGCCAAGAAAACATACTTTGCATATACAGTATAAACAAATATATTTTGCATATGTGAGAAAATATACTTCGCATATATATAAGAAAACATACTTTATATATCTATCACAAATTTAGCTGAAAACGATAACCAATATGTTTGCTAATAAGACTTATATCCTCGCATGTTTTTACCTCACCTGTAAATTTACATTTATCTCCAAACAAAATACTTATGTTCTTATTTCCAGTTTTTCAAAAGCATCCTTTCTTGATGGATCGCCGATACGACAGCCTAAGTATGCCAGGGTATAATCAACCCAAACTATATAGTCACGTGTACCCGCTATTATATTGGTCTAATCCAACACTCCCATATTAAACATAGAATACACAAACCCCCAACATACAGATAGTATATAGACCCATCAATATTGTAATGTAATAATATAGTATGTGTCAAATACTAATTCCTATTAAACTGTATACAACCGTTTTAGTTTAATATATATGTTGCATTTTTAGTTCAGTGGAAAAATGTGTAGATATTTTGCGCAAGCAAGTTGTATGTACATATGTAATGTCAAGCGCTACCCGCGTAGTATTGTAACCATTGCGCCTCAGAGCAAAGATATTGTCATCGCCAACGCCAATCATTGTTCAGGGTCTACAAACAGCGGTAACACTCCAACAAATTTCCGTTCATGGAAAAAACGGGCGATGTGTAAAGCGTGAACGCTGTGGCAGTACAAGATGATCATTTAAAACGGAATTGCCATCCTACGGTTAAATTATACACACGAGGCAGTAAAATACGATATTACACAATTGCCTGGGGCCCTGTTATCGAAACTCCGTAACGTACGAAAGTCTTAGTCAGAAACGATCTATTAAATAAATTGGCATAAGCAGAAAACCAGTTAGGCAAATTCTTAATACGTACACACTTCTTAGGACCCACTTCTTAGGACAGTTTCGAGAATATGGACCCCATGTCCTATATTTATCCTTCTTAAGGTTGGGTTAAAACTATTGAATTTCAATTGCTATGTTGAACGATCAGTTGGTCTTTAAGTTCATTGAGTCTCACCGAGGTAAGAAGTTTTGTCTCGAAGCCAGCAAACTAAAGGTAACTGGACTTTCATACTACCTTTATACTAAAGATTGGTCGACGTGAAGAAATACATTAAATAATTAATCAAGGAAGTTGTTTGTTTTCTTAACACTTCGTCTCACCCACTTACTGGCTAGTAAAAGTGTTTTAATCTGCATTTACAGCTGTTTAATTAATGTGCAGATATTGCATCCTGGCATCCAGAGCGACCTGTATATTTATATATTGTCGTAAGGTCGCTCTCGTGGTAAGTAATCGTGCCATTATCCCTTAATTGGTAAGATCAATTCGATGCATATTCCCATTTCCGAGATTTATGCATCAATGCTTGTTGCCTATATCACACCTTTGGTCTGGAAAGTGGGAGTAAACCGTACAGATCACGTGCTGTCGGAACACTTCCGGTTGACAGGAAGTTGAAGGAAAGTAACTAATAAAATGCTTCATTCAAAAAGTTGCTTACTTGCAGTGAGGTACCATTGAGCTCTCTATTTTAGAGCGGTAACTTTTTGGAAATGACGTTTTTCTCAGTAAAACAAATATCAGACATCCTGGGGTG
This sequence comes from Lepetodrilus galriftensis, assembly GCA_032361785.1. NCBI lineage: Eukaryota > Metazoa > Mollusca > Gastropoda > Lepetellida > Lepetodrilidae > Lepetodrilus > Lepetodrilus galriftensis. The sequence continues at coordinate 6,910 of JAUTBZ010173943.1, read as the reverse complement.
CGTTCAAAGACACAAGCGCTTGCAAGCGGCTTACCAAACTAGCCACTGTCTCAAGATTCGCATGAAGAGTACCAGTTTAGCTAAGCGGCTTACTCATCGCTTGTGATTGGCGGTTACGAAACCTTTTTTTGAGTAAAGACTTCGTGCTCAACTGAAATTGTGCATAGGGGATTTGTGAATGAACCTTTAGCTGAACAGGAAATCGTACTCAAAAATGGTTTGTAACCTAGGGGCCTAGTGTCGTTAATGTTGTCCGTGCCGGACACTGAACTATGGTGATGGCGCAATGTCGGGACAGTGGGTGTTCTGCGCAGGAAACCGCAAGGACATCTGATGCACGGAACGTGTCCTATATCTATGATCACGGAACGTGTCCTACATCTATGATCGCGGAACGTGTCCTACATCTATGATCACGGAACGTGTCCTACATCTATGATCACGGAAAGATCCGTGAAAGAATCTTCGACATTTTATATTTGTGTCTTCATTGTCAAGTGCATATATATACATTTTTTTGCTCTAGTTTTAAGTATAGTCCAGATCGATGATTGGTGTATGTGTAGTCGTGACATATATCCATGTAGTATCCTATAATATATATATGCATGAGAATGAGAGGTGCGCGTGTGTCTATGTGTTTGTGTTTGTGTGCCCACCGTGTGTATTATATGTGCGTGCGTGTGCATGCGTGAAATAGCCCAACGAACGTTTCATTATGTTTGTCAACATGGTATAGGATACGATTCACGAGTGGTGCGTGTGTTTGTTTGATTGGTCAGTCTAGTAAGAAACTGGTAGAATGAAAGAACAAGATTTATGCTCGAATGTCCCGCATTTAGACATGTTGCGCGTGAATCTGAATCCTGCTTTCATCCAATGCAATGTGTAAAACCGGATGCATGTTTTGATTTTAGATTGCCGGCTGGGGTGAGTCTGATGAAGTTTGTCCAGATCTGTGAGCTGTGTGGAGAATTCTACGGAGGCAACAACGCCTATGCATGCCTGAACGACCATTCCTTCATCGTATACGCCAACTGCGATCTAGCCATATCCTAGCATCGTAATGCCGATGACGTCGCCAGAAGATGTGTATACGTCACCAGAAATTGTGCTTACGTCACCATAAACTGTGCAAACGTCATCAGAAATCGTGTACACGTCACCAGCCTGTCTGAGACTTCGTAATATGTTGTGACACATGAACTATATATCTATAACTATATACGGTTGTGTAAATGAGAGATTCGTAGAGAGGAAATTGACATGTTTTGCAAACCTTTGTCGTGCTTTACATCCTTTTATGTTCATGTAGAAGAAGCCTGTATATTGGAGCAAATTCTCTTATCACGGTTTTGTTTGTACTGTGTACACTGCATGTCGAGGTAGTGTTCTAATATTAAAACTTGAATTCATATTGAACAAGCACTTGACTTATTATTACCCCATATCTAGAGACCACCTATTTAGCCATGAAATGGACATTGTTCCATTGACAAGAATGACATTTAATAACTTTACAAATACAGACCTGCGTTTCACTAAATGTAATGTCGTAGTGTCCAAGGTATCGTTTCTAGAAGCTCTCTTAGCCGCTAAGGGACCATAGCACTCTCTTTGCCGATAGCTAATACATTACTAAGAGAGTGCTATGATCCCTTAGCTGCTAAGAGAGCTTTGAGAAACGATACCCAGGGGTTAGTAATAGTACAGACATCAAACAAACTCGCATAAAACATTAACATTTATCTAAAGAAAAATAGTCAGGAAAATGCATATTTTCTACATAAAAATAATGTATACACAACCTGAAATACTGTATACAAAATCTGAAATAATGTATACAAAATCTCAACTACTGTATACAAAATCTGAAATACTGTATACAACATATGAAATACTGTATACAAAATCTCAACTACTGTATACACAATCTGAAATACTGTATACAAAATCTGATGAACACTACGATCAGAATGGAAGGAAAATAAATATTATCGCAGTTGGAAATTTGACCAGTAAGTGAACACGCATACTGCTTTATACAGTGTTGTTATTATCACAGCACGTGCTACGGACAATGGCCGTGAAGATATAGTCAGTCTACACGTAGTTTATATTCACACTTCCACAAGTATATAACGACTCCGACTGGCATTGTCATTGGAACGTATGGCCACGTGTTATTTGCATGCATATGCAGAGATGTATCCTGTATGTAGCGATGGGAAGACTTTGTTGACCATTTCAATATGCAATTGAAATAAAATAGCAATATCCTTTAATTTAGTAACGTCCTTTGAGTTCAACTTTCAATTTTAAAATAATGGAACCTGGACGGTTTATCGTGAAGATACAGATCGTTTCTCTGTCGTGTTTGCACCGATCCTGGTGGAACATTGAGACATATACTACTTGAATGTACATGACCGGAAATCAATGTTATACGTCGTCACTGTACACAAACCCTGTCCAACGTAGCGCGGACATGTTTGCGTCGTCTCACCAAAGATATATATATCTCAACAATCTCAACAATCTACAGTGTATCCTGGTTGTCCCCTTCAAAAACCTTAATTGGTTTCCCAAATCCCAAACAATGTGCATCGTATCGCTACTCTTCTTTCTCTTCGTGATGCTCTGTGATAAACACACTCTTTCCACTTCCGGCGCTTGCGCTGTGGAGCTGCGCACGAACCTCGTCCGTTCTGACGAGACGACTGACGTTAGTTCTCAGTTCCAGTACGTTGGTGATGCCGCGGGGTTTGCAGATGAGCGAGCGGTCGTTCTTTATTATCACCGGAAGTATGCCGTGTTCCTCGTCGGTTTCCAGTATGATATCCGGTTTGTTCGTCTTGCCGTCTTTCCCTCTGTCGGCTACTCGTTGCTGGGAATCACTGGCTCGGTTCTGTTTTAACCACTTGGGTTCACTGACGATGGGGAAAGGGTCAACCTGCAAACATGAATATATTTGAGAAATTAATTAATGTTAAAAAAAACTATTATTTTATTGTCATTTTAATCCATCACGCTAGTTTTATTCTTCATCATTGTTAGTCATACGGCCCTCGAAACTGACCATATATACCCCTATATACTTACATACGACCGGGTGTTTTTCTGGGTGAGTCTTCCCGTCTTCTCGTCGGCGTCATCGTCAAATCCCGGCCATCTTGCCCAACCACTCGTGCCCTTGACGGTAGCGGGGAGGTGGGCGATACCGAAGCCAGCCTGTTCCAGCTCCACCGTTCTAAGCACGCTCTTCTTGTAGGAATTCCAGATAGTGTCCTTGAACACCTTCTCGCATATCTCGGCATTGTTCGGGAATCTACGGAAATAATGCTCAATTTGAATCGATCCATAAATACAACATATGCCTTTACAGAGTGCCGTTAATTATATTTCATCCAATCACGACGTAGATCGTGATCACGTGAGATAGCGAATGCGAGAAAGGAGTCAGTGCGTTTTGCGACCTAGGGAGGTCAGGACACGGTTAATTGGAGCTCTGACAATTCGGGGTTTCAATTTGAAAGCCGTTTGCAGCTCAACGTGTTAAAATTATCGCTTGAGACTACGTCAAAGTGATACAATTATCATTTGCGTAGGTTACTGCATCAACATATGCATTTACAGAGAGCCGTTAATTGTCCAGCCATAGTGCTTGTATTGAGCATTGGGTATCTGATAACTACTTCATAATTATAGACTCTTCTACTGAAAATATGCGTTTTCAGGAGCCATGTATATGCATTGAGCTGCTGAGTGGATCGCCGGTGAGATGGCAGATTCTATAGGCATGGACCCGGGGGCCTATTCATGAAACGTTCTTACGAACGTTTTAGCCTAAGAACAGTTCTTATACATGTATAGTATGGCTACTATATGAACTGTTCGTAGGCTAAGAAGTTCGTAAGAACGCCCCATTCCCGTGTATTTTGGTTCCAGAGGTTTATTGACGAGATTTTTATGTTGGTCGGATATGTTGGGGGTATACTACTTTTTGAGGTACTCCATTGGGGTATACTCCTTTTTGAGGTACTCCATTTGGCGTATACTCTTTTTTGAGGTACATGTACTTACTCCATTGGGGGTATGCTATTCTTTTAGGTACTCCATTGGGGATATACTCTTTTTTTTAGGTACTTACTCCATTGGTGTATACTCTTTTTTGTAGGTACTTACTCCATTGGGGTATACTCCTTCTTAAGGTAGTCCTCCACCGCCCTACGAGGGCACATTCTCTTGAAGGTTCGTACAGCCACCCTCAGAACCTTCACGCCCTCACTCTGTAGCGAGATGGCTTCGATGGAAGACGATGGTTCAAGAGACAAAATACGCAGATCCTGGAAACGGACATCCGGAGTTTAAAGTGCCATAATTTCGATCTACTTTCATTAACGTTTTATTTTTAATTACTAATTCCTAATTACTAATTACCAAGACAAACAGCACATGTAGAAGTAATAATACATTAAAAAGAAAGAACAATTGTAAACACTCAAGATGTTTAATAACTATGATAGAATCCACACCATTTTAAGATTGGATATTAAAATTTTATAATTCTCAGCGTCTTTTATAAACTTTCTTTGTATATAAATCAAAGCGTCTGAATTATATATAAACACCGTAGGCCTATACGTATAAGCTGCTCACGGAGTTTTCTTTCTCTCTGATGGCACCGACGCAGGCTTGTTTACTTTTGATGATCCGGTCTTCGTTCTCCGGACGCCGGTAGTGCAGTTCCTTGTCCATCATTCCATGGGCTGTCATGTCAAACATGTCAGACACGTTGAATTGTTTCAGTAGTGATATCCGTCCCTACAAAGACAACGTACACCGCCTTAAGGCTCCGATACAATCCAATCTGTGTTGGACGTGTGTCAATATAACACCAAATAACATGGCACCATCATATCTCTGTGCATCCACCCTACTTGTTACAAGGCATTACAAGGCGTTACAAGTTACACCCGTTTTGATACCGTTTACATTTTATATGTATGTACAACTTTGTGAGACCTTAATACTTCCTCTCTGTCTCTGCATCTTTCTCTTTCTCCCTCCCTCTCTCGGTGTCTCTGTATGTCTGTCTGTCTCTCTCTCTCTCTTCTTGTATATCTCTCTCCTTCTCTCTTTCTCTCTATTTCTCTCTCTCTTCCTTCCTATATCCCTCTCATATCTCTTTCTCTCTCTTTCTCTCGCTCGCTCTCTCTCGCTCTCTCTCCCTCTCTCTCTCGCTCTCTCTCTCCTCCTCCTCTCTCTCTCTCTCTCTCTGCTTTCCAGATCACAATACAAACTATTCAACAATGGAAACACATCTTTCTACACTAAGGCCCCTTTTCAGAATGATCTCACAATTCATAATAGTAGATAATACGTTCTCATGGGATTAAACCAGTCCTATCGCCTCGTAACAAATGTTTCACTACGACGTCACAGGTCTCGTTCTCTCCTAAATCGACACCTAACTTTAATAAGTGATATACTGTGTCATAAAGTTAGGAGCTCCTAAATTTAGTATGTCGTTGTGAAACAGGTGCCAGGTCACCAAAGATACTTATAAATGAATCCTTTACAATACATTTAATATTAATATTATCCACACGTCTGCAGATTCGTGAAGAGTATCTAGAGGCTGTACAGTAGATGTCTGGAAATTATTCGTTATTAAAATAACATAAAAATACGTTTACATGTTCAAAACGGCTACCGGCCCTTAAGGGAATGTAATGTTGTTGCGGATAGTATATGAACTGGTAGTAAAAGACACACCGTACCTTCATGACGAAGTAGATATAGTTGGACTTTGACCAGTCTGTCTCAATGGGCCGACCGTGAGGAATGTACATGACTTGAGAATTGAAACACAGACTTTCGAACTGTTCCGGATCCCAGTCCCGGAAGATCGGGAATCTCCTGAGAACAAAACAATCGTATAATACATACATTAAACATATACATATATGTCAAGAAATATATCAATTCAACGTACTGGTCGTATTAACTGTCTTGTAAATGATTATAAGAAGCATACGACTTGACGTTGGTATTCTCTGACATATGCTACAATGCCTCATGACATCAACCACTGAGTCACTGGGAGTTTCAGAGGAGACGCTTTCGGAGGCGTGTTATGGATAACTCGGATTTATCATATTATTAAAAAATAAGCCAGGGTCATGAAGAATTCCCAAGTAAACTGCTTGTGTAAGTTAACATTGTAAGAGGACGTGACTCATAAGAACCAGTCGATACATTTCAGAGGTTGTGATTTCGGAGACACTTTAACTATCTCCATGCGGAAGGCAACCGGATACGCTCTAAAGAGCAGTGTCTGTGCCTAGTCCAGCAGGGAGAGGGTTAAGTGTTCCTGCTATAAGTCTCGGAATTATTATAGAAGCTCTAGATCTAGAGGCGATGATATTTTTTTTAATTATCAAGACAGATTATTGTGAACGTCATGATTGATGAATCAAACCCGTACTTCGCAAACTTCATCTTTTGTGACAGTTCGTCCTTGAAGATCCCCGGACAAACGTCCATGAAAGTGGTCTTGTCTATCTGGAAGAGCTCCGTGGGTTCCCGGCAGATGACACAAGCGGACCTCTCACCGTCTCCCATTAGAGCGATCTCCTGAACACAACGACAGAACGATGATAGGGGTGTGTTCTATTGCCCTGACCCGGACTTGCGTTCTATTCCCCTGACCCGAACTTGCGCTCTATTCCCCTGACCCGGATTTGCGCTCTATTGCCCTGACCCGGACTTGCGCTCTATTGCCCTGACCCGGACTTGCGCTCTATTGCCCTGACCCGGACTTGCGCTCTATTCCCATGACCCTGACTTGCGCTCTATTGCCCTGACCCTGACTTGCGCTCTATTGCCATGACCCTGACTTGCGCTC
>JAUTBZ010173932.1:0-10147 GCA_032361785.1 Lepetodrilus galriftensis | reverse complement strand
GAATAAAATCAAAGTGTTCTATTTCTGCATGTGATCGGGCAACTTAAGTCACCTTCAGCAGGGAGAGGGTTAAAGCAGTCTGTGTTTGCATAACAAATAAAAACGACGAGACATTGTCAGAGATAGCAAATATACATTTTTAAAAAGCGACACAGAATGAATAAACAAAACACGCCCTACCTTGTGGACTCCTTGCGTAATGAACATACACAGGCGATTCTGCCAGAGAGGTAACACTGTAATTCCACGCTCTCTCGGGGGAGGCGATCTGCGCGAACATCGCGCCACTTATGAAGTGCGGACTGACCGCGGTGCGGAGAGAGGAGATGCTTTGGCTCCTCGTCCTCAACGACTGTCCCTCGTCCAGCTGCCTCACGGACGCGGAGCTCAGCTGCGCCGGAACGCTCCTCCGAGTCCGTGCGGACATCACGGAAAGACTGCTGCTGCGTTCGCGGTTGTATTCCACGTCTTCCGCCGTGGCGGAGAACATGTTCAGAGGCGTGAAAGACCTCTGCGGAGTGCAAGATCTCGGAGGCGTGGATGATCTCGGAGGTGTGGCAGATCTCTCCTTTCCGGGGAATCCAAAGTGGACGGGTACGCTGGAACTCAAAGTTCCGTTTTCGTGGATTTCCGGAAGAGGGCTGAGGTTTCCGCGTTGCCGGTAACTATGCTGGACCGGACTGGGAGATAGGTAAATCCTACTTGGTTCCGGCGTAGTGGAACTGAATTCTCCGTCCCTCGGAACGGGCTTGCTGTCCAGAGTTGTGTTCTCATTGACGGGGCTTTCCGTCTTCAAAGCCCGAGCGACTAGCAATCTTTGAGCCTGCGAAATCTCCTCTTTCCGCGGACTAGACACCGGTGATCCGTCGCATGAGATTTCCCGTTGGAAGTGTCGTAACCTGGCGCTCGTGGCGCCCATCGCGATTCGGTTCTTGTTCCGCGTGCTCAGTTCCAGAATCGTCGCGGAATACGTCCTGGGCCGGATGTCAAAGTCCTCGTCGAACTCGTCTTGTTCCATGGACCGCTCCAGTTCCGACAGCGCGTCGGAACTGACGTAATGTGACTTGTGAGAAGACGCCAGGCTGTGAAGTGAGGGCGATTTCCCTTTCTTGATGTGCGGACTGGCCATGGAGATGAGCATGCTATTCTGGGACATGGATAAGTCTCTGTTCATGCTGGCCAGCCCTCTCCTTCTGCACAGCTCCTGCAGTCTGTCATTGTACAGAGAGTGAGAGATCTTTCTGAACTGAGCAGCAGACGCATCCGTATCCGTGATGTCGTTAGCGTTGTGTGACACCGGCTTCCTACATGCCGTGCTGTACCCGGAATCCGTGGTGTGGGGGAGGTCGCCGTGGGGGAGGTCACTCGGGCTACCAACTCCGCTATGCCTGTCCTCCGTCACAATGCGCGGATCGTTTGTTTTTCCGTCACCCTCCGCCGATTGCTCGGAATGCGATGCAGCCTCGGCTACCTGCTTCAGTGGACTCGATGGTCGGAGGGAACCTACAGGTGCGTTTTTGTCGCCGGCGAGTTCCAATTGTTTCAGCAGTTCGCGTTGAGCAGACTGGGCGATTTCGCGCGAGTTCCTCGACTGTTTGAAAAGTTCTTTCCTTGCCGACGGGGGTGCGTCGCTGTGGCTACGAGACTGCCTCAACACGGCTATCGGGGTGGAGGGTGACATCTCCCCGGCTTTCCCTCCTCCCCCCTTTTTCCCTCTCGTAGCATCCGACAGTGACGAGCTCCTCTGTCGGTGTGGACTCTTGGAGCCTCTCCGGGCGCGTGACACGATCCCATGAAACGACCAACTCCGACCCCTTTGTTCCGGGGACCCTAGGTCCTTTTCTTTCTCATGAGATCCAAGTTTGTTCCCCATCCTTGGGAACCGTTCAACAAACAAGAAGTCTTACGATAATTTTCTCCAATTTGCGTGGGTCTTACCACTGCGAGAGCGACTCGCATACAAAGTGAAACGCAAACAAGGCAGACGACTCCTGATGGACTGGGATTAACAACACTTGCCCCATAGTCCAGTAAATTCTCAACAAAAAACAACCCACCTGTCTGCAAAAATGTCCATCAACAGGTTTTTCCTCTGACAGGAAAACACACACAGATACACACACGTCTCTCTTGATGAATCTACGGTGCGCTGTATCATCCACAAACCAGCCGACACAAAATCCTACATTGATTTTCACGTTCGCTAATTTCCGATACTGCAGCAACACCTGTGAACGAGTAGCGTACCCAGATTATCCAGTAAACTGCCGAGCTGTCAAATTATTCAGGTAAACACTCCAACTATCCGCTATGAAAACAAACACAGGACATTAGTGTTATTTCACGGGCTTTACCCCTCTCTTTCTCTCTATCTTTACAAACGAATCCACCCTGTTGAATCTGGATACTTCAAGCTTCCTTGAATTAACGCCGAGCAGATTTCAGACTAACACGGTGGTTCGTCGCCACATGTGACAAGCCCGGGTTCTGTGACAATCCAGGGTTCTGTGAGAGTTGCCAGTCTGCAGTTACAGTAACAACTAAAGTGACACACTGGCCAGTGTAATATGTTCTGTCAACAAAGCCAGTATGCAGGGTCCAGAGGTGGATTATGTCACAGTATCTAACACCACGCAGGACTTCTTCCCTTGTCCTACTGATAACACCACCACCACCACTGTGATCTCCAAGTGTGGAAAGTTAAAACCCTTGTCTGGATACTATCCACAACACACAAAGCGAACACACACACAAATAAAAAAAATATCAAAAAAAGTATTCCCTCACTTTTGTCTGTGTGGCACACCTTGCCTCACCTTAACACCGACTGTTCGTTACAAGGACCAGGTACGAGGGAGGTCCCTGAAAAGTAAACACTGCTGTCGCCTGAGGGGTCAGGCAGGCTCCCTGGGGGGTCAGGCTGGCTATTAGGCAGAGGACCCTCCACTGTAACTAACTACAAGCACAGCTCAGGCGTACCTTCCAACGACCGTGTGTCATTCGCGGGCCACAGGAGCAGGCGTCCGGCCAGACCACGTGTGGATAAACACTCTCCTCGATGATCGGAGGTTACCTCCGTACTACATCCACTTCCACCACTGCTGGCTAGCACGGCACTTCCATTCACCAAGTTCCAACTGGTGTGAGAGAGAGTGTGTGTGGGGGAGCAAATCAGATTTGACTTCAATTCAGCGACGACTACACATAGACCGAGAGATTTTCCGCCCATAAAACATGATCCGTGGACAATTAGCAGAAGTCTCAGAGCAGGCTCGGGCTCTCGTTCGTGGCGGGTTTAGAAACTTCCACCCAGTTGAACACTGATAGCCGGTGGATAAGACGAACCGAGCGGAAGACGCTCGACAGTTGTGACTTCTACTGATAGTTTCCTGATGACGGTAGGACGGCGGACGCACAGAAATGATGACATGAACGCTATGAGGTCACCGCTGATAAAAAAAACATCACAGACTCCAACAGGTTATTGATTTCCGATACACCACCTCATGTCACTGTTCAGGGTCGGCTGGTGCACTTTATTATCAAAAGAAAAGTCAAAATAAAATCGACTTGACAAAAACTTGTGAAGATAATATTTCTAGTTTCCACTTTGATGTATTGATCAATCGGATATTCACCCAACCGCTGTCGAATTATCGCCTGGTTTCCGTTGGGTAGTCGACAGTTAACGGTGGTGATGGGTGACAGGATACCTCTATAGCTCTATCTCGACAAGCCTGACACCGACTCCTTCAAATCTAACTCGATATTCGCCCAAATGCCGTCGAATTCTCGCCTGTCTTCTGTCTTCGACTTGGGTAGTCAGTCAACGGTTGATGGTGATGGTTGTGGCTGTTTTTCAGTGTTGGAACACCTCAATAGCTCTATCTCAATTAACAGTGGTTGTGGGTATTGGGGACACCACAATAAGCACAACGTTCATGCTGTCGAATCTCAAACACTCGGATGCGATTCACACCTCTGCATTAATCCCCTTAAGGACTGCGAGTCCACAGCATTGAATAATTACTCCTCGAGTGCTTTCATGTCAGTAAACTCCACCTAAACTTCCCTCCGTGTAGCGGGTAGTGGTGACAAAGCCATTGTTGAAACCTGTTGATGAAAACACCGCCAATCCTCCAATAACAATTATGTCAGGTCTCGAGTTTGAATCTGGACGAACGTTTAAAAAGCTTTAAAGGCAGAGCTCGTATATATCCTCCAATGCACAATTATTTTCCTCCACCAAATTCTTTCCTCACATTAACTTTTTCCCGAATCGCGAAATGAGCAACTTCAAATGTGAAACCGATGCATACAGCCGTCGTTCAATTATCCAATTTGTCACTTCTGCTTTGTGTTGGAGGGTGATACAATTCCCGAGATCAGAGGGTCAGCTGTTCACAATGGCTAACAAGCTCAATGAGGCAGATATTATTCATCTTTAATGCTTCCTCCATTCAACCGCATCCATCTGCAAACAGAGGGAAAAATATGCTATGTAATTCACGCATTTACAACCACTATTAGGATTCCTTCGGCATGATTCACTACGACGCCACAATTATCAGCTCCCCCTCGAAGTGTTAGAACAAATTTCGACCCCTTCCCACATAAACGGTACTTAGCAATAACCCTGTGACTAGACCTATAGAGGGTGTTCTACGAGTGGCACTGCATGTGAATGACACCGAGGAATACAATTGTTCTCGTAAATAATTAATACAGGGGAGGTAATGAGACCACGACATGAAGAACCTTACTGCAGATGGAACTGATACCCAACCCCTAAAAAAAGAATTACTGATAATAAAATCATAATGTATTAATGCCACTTTGTTGTAAGACGACAAAGAGTTCATCTATTTATAAAAACGGCAATTGAGTTCCATTTATTGATTACACTAGTTCTTGAAGTCGTGACGTAAATTAATATTGCAACTCCTTTTCAAATGCGAGTATCAATATGAATATTTTATTCGAGCGGATGCTTTTAATTTCAAAGAAGAATCCATGAATACAGTAATCAAAAAAGATTTCCGATTGTGAAGCTTCGGAGAATTGATTTATTTATTCTTTATTATCCATTCGGTGCTGCAATATTGTTTCTAGTGGCAAGACAAGTTCACACACAAAAATCATTTTATATGTGATTTATTCTTGAAATTAAACTAAGAGGAAAATACAGTTCATCAATTTTATTTAATAAAATGCAAGAAAAAAAGTTTTCATTATTTTATAAAAAAAGTATTCATTTCCTAACCTACTGTCCCCAAAACCCACATACCCATTTTTCTTCTCGACCGATAACAGTCGGCTTAAACTGTAGTCTGCTCTCTCTACAGTCCCCCATAATTACTTGTGAATGTTGAAAGAAAGCAGGGTTACTTGATCCCTGGCCTTTGACCAATCAGATCCCAGGTTGTAAAACCTGTCTGGCACCCATGTATAGAATTTATGGACCACCATTTAGCGTTTTTCATCGTCAGGACATTAGCCAGGTTACATTCATCTCACCCCTACAACTACAGACATGTATTAATCAGTGGGCCTGGGGACGGGAGGTAGGTGTGTGGGGGGGAGGAGGGGGGGAGAGGGAGAGGGAGAGGGGGAGAGAGAGAGAAACGGAGAGAAAGAAAGCGAGAAATGGAGGTTCGGGGAGCATGTATCTGCTGTAAGTAACAGCTTAGCTTTGTCTGTCAAAGTGTTTGAACAAATATTTGAAAGAGACAGAATTTAAGTCAAGGACTTTTAACATTTAAATTTTCAAAGGCAGCCATGTTGACGTTTAAGAACAGGGAAACAAAACAGGAACAATTTCATAATAGGTTTTACGTGAGAATGCATTGAACAAACAAAATGAATAACTCTGCTAATTAAATCACGTTTTCATGCCTTAAAATAAATACAAAATAAATTTTGAAACTAAACTCACAAACTTTTGAATATCAGATTCGTTGAAAGTTTGAACCTCAAACATATACAAAATTGTTATTTCTTTCCAAATTAATATATCTATATATTTCTTTTCCGTCCTTTACCATGCGAATGCTTCCTGATGTATAGATACGCATACATATTAAGTGGATTCATTATTGCAGTGTAAGTCACACAAGGAAATGGACATCCAGCATGTCACAAAACGTTTAAATCAGACGTAACAAGAAACACCATGGCTATACAGTATCATGATCCTCGAGTTTTGTATGGAAAATTGTGAACAAAACTTTTGAGGTGAGCATGAAATCATACTCAGAAAAATGTTGTAACCTTGTGGCCCGGTCAACACATTGAATATGATCAATGAACTTGACAAGGAACCCAACAGTCAAGGATAATTTCAAGGAAATGAGTATGGTCAAGGAAATTAACTTTGTCAAGGAGCCAATAATTCAAGAATTAGGAAGTAAGTATGATCAAGGAAATTAACTTTGTCAAAGAGCCAACAATTCAAGAATTAGGAAGTAAGTATGATCAAGGAAATTAACTTTGTCAATGAGCCAACAATTCAAGGATTAGGAAGTAAGTATGATTAAGAACCAACTGCGTTCCAATAATTACTCAAGGAACCTCAATATAGCCTAGAAACCAGACACTATCAAGTGTACTGAAACTTGAGAGAAACTCAAAACTCAATTCATACAATCTGAAGGAAATACATTCAAGAAAGTTAAAGTAGAACATGTTCTAACTATTGTGAACAACAGAGTCACAGGGATGGAAATCGTCAGTAGCCCGCTGGCACAGGCCATTTCTCCCAATGCTAAAGGCTAGTAGAAATTCATAACATTTCTTATTTGTATCACAATTCGGTCTAGTAAGTCTTAAAGTTAGTTTCTATCGGTGGAGACAAACCCCATACTCACTGACAGAGGAGAGTGAGTGAGTGAGTGAATATGGAGTTTAACGTAGCTGCGGGAATCTGTCACTCATTTGCGACAAATCGACGGAGGTATAAAGTTCAGCGAACTCGCACTTGAATAGATCACAGCGAGGACACTACAAGATTTATGGCTCTGCTGGATTTGTTGACACTTGTCTCCACTCCATTCCTTGGTTATACAAATCCCCCACTTTCCTGGAATCAATCATTTAAATGTGTTCCCGCAGTTGAAGGTCTGTATTGTATAAATACAAACAATTCTTTATGCCGCTTGTCTGAAAGCGACAGTGATTTGTAAAAGTCAGAGAGGAAATGAAACTTCAGTTTGAATTTTTCCAAAGAATTCTGTTTTCACGACCATGATTTGCAAGTTATTGAGGAAAATAAATGTTAGATTTTGAAAAAATAATCAATCTAATATTATAGCGTTGACATAAAAAAAATATGAGCACTTTAATGTTTCCAATTCTTATCCAATGGACATTATTCATAGTAAAAGTTCTATGTCTATCAAGTATTTTGTAATAGAACATTATAGTATTCATAGTAAAAATAGAACAACTATCAAGTATTTAATAAAAGACTAAGTATATCAAACTTCAGTTTGATGTATTTTTCAAAAGATTTAATTGACATTATAGCACTCAAACCATGTACCAATATTAATAGACTACCAGTAGCAAATGTGTATCCAACACAAACTACTATGATCATGAATAACAATTCAGCAGTGAAAAGGTTAACCATGAATGACCATACATTAAGCTAATATTGCCATATAAATGGATGGTCACGGCAAACCGCATCATCAAAATTATATGGCCGGTCATCAATGCTAAGGAAACCAGAATCACGTCCCTAGAAATGTCCATAAAGGTCCATGGACCAAGGCTAATGGCAGTGGAGTGCTCAAGGACATGCACTGGACTTCCACAACATCCTATGATAGATAAAGACCATGCAGAATTGATCTCTGAAATAGGGCAGAATAATATTTTCAACAACAAGAAATTAATAGCTGTCCCGTGAACTAAACACTTGTTGATGGCTGTATACATGAGTCAGTGAATATAATGCTGTTTTTCCAGAGTATTTCAATATTTTGGTGATTTGTTTATAATGGGAGGAAAACCCAACACAACTAGTGTTACAGTAAGATCCCCTAACTGATAAGCAGAGGATAATAACTGTACATAAAATATACTTTAAAGTATATCCAACAACATGCTGAATGTGTAAATATGTTTCCATCAGAAAATACCTTGTAGGAAACCCGCAACATCCGTAGCACTGAATGTTGCAGTAAACCTGTGAGCCCCGGCTGGTACTGATGGACCAAGGTTATCGTGCTGGGTCCCATATCACATAAAAATCATAGCACTAAAATACTTGTAACTTGTTATACATGTTTAAAAGTTACAACTCTCGTAGCGCTACAACTTTTCTGTAGAAAAGCCGCTAGAATGCTATATGAGACTGCTATCCTCTCACAGTGAATACGAAAGCGTGCCCAGACCCGGAAATAAAACTCAAGACTTTCAGGACTGTGGTCCGACGCGCTATCCAGACGCCCTTTCAAGCATCCGCAAACATGTACAAATCTCCGCAGAGACAAAAAATAACTTGTACAAGGATCAAGCGACACAGGGTCACGCAGAGGGACATAACTCAATACGAGAATGCGACTAAACGAGATTACAACTCCACTGATGTATCCACCACGGCACCACCTTCTGACATTTGTGTACCACCAATCCAAACAAATCCCAACCATTTAACCAAATATACAAATAGGAAATGATTATTGATATTAAACGTATACTATCTCTGTAATCGAGGTCCAATTTGGCCGTGTTTCCGTAGGAAATGAAGAGTTGTAATCGCGTGTAAATCGTGTATGTGGTCACAGTACCTCGTTGTGTCCGTGGATATGAGATTTGATCCACAAGATGAGATCCACGTTTCCCCCTGTCAGACAGCCATCCAGACATACGGCCATATGAACAAACATACCAGGGGTTAGGAACACGAGTAAAGCAATATTTACTTGGTCAAATTCCTAGTATTGTCAAAAGCGTGATATAGAATTTATGGCATTTGATACAGTCGAAATGTGCGTAACCTACGTCAGGTAAGTCTCAAGTAAACAGTGAAGTTTATTCACCTGCAAAATGTGTTGAAACCGAGACCGACAATATGTCCCATAGGGTGAAAATAAATTATTTGTATTGAAATCTTATGATTGGAATTATATAACATTGAAAAATGTATTCCTCTGCCATCTTCATTATTTATTCATGGCACAACCTTTCACCCTCTCACTGCTGGATTAGGCACAGGTACTGGTTTTAAGGCATCTCCAGTTGCCTTCAGCATGGTGACAGTTAAACATAACAACTTAGTATCATTGATATTATTTTAGCCTGACTATATCGAAACATACTGACTATATCGAAACATAAATATGACAAAATATGACAATTATAATTGTTATAAAAATTAATTAAATCTGAAAATTCACAAACTTTTCTATAGCATCTTGGATGAAGACAAAATAAATTCCTATACATTGATGTATTAAATTTATCTCACGATCAACATGTGCGAATCTAGGAACAATATTATGAATACAAAGTGAATGTATATTTTCCAGGAAACTATGAAAACATTACCGTACACCGCTTCCTGGTGTAATAGTACCGGGAGACAGAAACACATTACTGACACGGTCTACTATATTTTCATTATAAATACACACCCAATTTCACGTAATGGAACAGGATGCAAATGTCAACAATGTCTTTTAAATCGACACATCACGCAATATTTTGCCACGTGTTTGTTCTCAATACCCCAAAAGGAAAGTTTGTCTAAACTGAATTTTTGAAAATTAATAAGACTACATACCTGTCATCTTTAGCATAGGCCAAGGTTATTAAATATATATTCTGAAATAACTATCTTTCTCAGACAAGTAGCTTATGATTTTTTCCCGATTTTGTTTCACAAATCTTGTATTCCTAATTAATTACACCTACTCGCTGAATTGACGGTTGTCACTGATATTGTGACATGACACTGACATCACTTTTATGTGTGGAATTCCCTCCCAATGCCCCATAATCCTTTGTTCACAATACAATTGCAGACCAGAGAAAGGAAAATACTGGAAATGTATGCTGTTTGCAAATAAATAAATAAATAAATAAATAAATAAATAAATAAATAAATGAATGAATGAATGAATGAATGAATGAATGAATG
>JAUTBZ010173921.1:0-10150 GCA_032361785.1 Lepetodrilus galriftensis | reverse complement strand
TTCAAGAATGCCATCGTCAAATTGATAAAAGTAATATGCCTTACTAAAATCATCCTCAAAATATTATTATTTAAAGTTAATTTAAAACATAAAATGTGATGGCATATTCAGTGTTGCCAAACATTTTACCTTCAGTATATTAATAACATTTACCTCGTACTTTATATCAATACCTACAAAACTTGACAAACATGACTAGACATTTTAACAGATCATTAATTAATGTCTCTTTTATACTAAATCCCATTTGTCTTTTATCTTACAACGATCGCATAAACATGATAAATACAGATTGTTTCCCGAAAGTTAGTTGTGGTCAGCCATTATGCCGCTGATAATGTGATAGATAACTAAATTTGTTTGAATTATTTGGACGACCATGACGTCAATGTCGTGGGTGGTTGCTATGTTAGGTGCCCCATGTTTTCGACTTATAAAGTGAGGAACCTGCCCCATGTATGTATACCATTACAGGTTAATCATGGCTTGCCGAACATCGTTTCTTCTTATTCTCATCATCTATCTGGATTCTACAAAGGTTTGTATTTAAAGCATATTTTTTAAAAAGAGAATAATATTTTTGGCGTATGCTTATAGTAAGATTTGTTGTTGTTGCTAATATTTATCATAGGGAAAACCTTCAGTATATATGGGGATGTGGGGGTATTTTGCCATAATATAGTAGCGTTTACTTTTTAACCATTGCAGGGTGCACATCCGGGGTACCACACAGCATCTAACCCAGGTACCCGTATATAAAGTTGGTTAATTTCATCTAAATGTGGATATGTAAATTTATTTTGTAGAATTTTACACACAAAAAAAAAATCTCATTCATATTCAATTTATTCTATACTGTGCTATAACAAGTACGGAAATGTTTTATTATGTTATATGCCTATTAGTTATCTACAGACTACAATAATATATACATGTACACATAACATATAACGCATGTCCCACAGCTAAAATTAACGTACGCATAGACTCTATATATCACGCCGCCTAACATTTGTTGCGGTCAACCTAGAAACTAAATTATTAATAACATTCACAATTTATCCCATTTCAGTCAGCTATGTGACCGCCAAATTGGAAGCCATTGGGAAATGGTTGGCGAAACGGGCCGATAGCACCGTGTTCGACTATATCTACGAGACTAACAGAGGCAAGATAATAATAATAATCAAAATCATAAATAATAATAATAATAACAATATCTACGAGACTAACAGAGGCAAGATACTAATAATAATCAAAATCATAAATAATAATAATAATAATAATAATAATAATTAATATTAATAATAATAATAATAATAATAATAATAATCATAGGGCATTAACTCCATGCAAGAAGCATGATCACGAGAGAGAAGAAAGGTTAACTATACCACTGATTGTTACAGTGATATTGTATTGGTAGACATGATTACACAGTATGTATAAACATGTTCTATTCTTATGCAAGTTGCATAATTACCAGATGTAATAATTAATCAATATCTCACTATCCATTGTCTATTGGTCATTGTATAATACAAGATAACTATAATTATTGTAACTAGAATGTAAGGTCTTCGTGCATGTCGTGGAGTTGATGAATCAGAACAGAATGTTATTCTCAAGTTACATATGTGACGTGGAGACATACAGTAACTCACAGAACAATACATATGTAATATAAATAATCAACAATGTACTAACTAGGTCTCATATTTAATCTTTTTGAAGGGTTTGGACTCAATTTATTTGAAGGCGATATAAAAGGCTTCAACCCTAAGGTAAGCAACCATTGTAAATTGCATTACATGACCTAAAATAGATACTAGTATTGTGCAGACTTTTTTTCTACTAATGAAAGTTAATACAGAATTCTTGGCGGAGAATGTGATAAAAAAAAAAAAATAAAAAAAAAATAGTAGGGTCTATGAGTCATATCATGAACATATCATACATTTCTTAATTCAAAATGTAAACAATATTTATTTCAGCATCGATCTGCGATCAGAAACACCCAGCAGCTATGGAACACACGAACCATTCCTTACGAGTTCGATCCCGGATTTGGTAAGCCTCCCATCAAGAAATAGTCGGGATTCAGTATTTATCAGATAAAGCATAGCATTACTGAGCCATATATATTCCAGTATTCGCTTCACAAGCATGAATACACGTTATATTAATCACATAATTGATAATAGGATTTTATTGTAAATTTATTTTACATAATTTAGACGATTACCGGTATATACCGGTATACCGGTTTGAGGTGTCTCCACAAACATACACAAATCTGAGATGTAGTGTATAAAAGAGCAGTTAATGATTATGTGTTTTGAGGATCAACTTCATTGGCATAACGGTTCCAGAAACGCACCATGTCGTTATAAATGGACCTATCGGTATCTCAGGAAATGTCAGTGAACTTACTATCAAGTTTTGGTCTGTAATTATTAAATGTCCCAGTAAATTGTGTACATGACAACTGATTAATGGAAGGCTATTTCTGTATGTGCGTGAACTTTGTAGGAGCGGATGCGCAGAAGGATGTCATGGCGGCCATTGCGGAGTACCATTCGAAGACGTGTATCAGATGGGTGCCGCACACCAACCAGAAGGACTATATCGTCTTCAAACACATCTCGGGGTCAGTAGTGTTATATCTGGAACCACATATCTAAATAATTATCTTCGTGTATTCGTGAATTATTCCCGCTGCAACTCAATCTAAAGAGTTCGTTTAGCGTTTTGACATATTCCGATAGAACTCTTAATTTAAAAACATATATTATTTTCTTTTTGTTAATTGCGCTGTAGAATTTGTTATAGTAAATTAACTAAATTGACAAAAAAAAAAATCTAAAATGTTTTCAGTTGTTTCTCCACCATTGGCCGAGCTGGAGGGGCACAGGACATCTCCTTGGTGAAGCCCTGTCTGCGCATGGGCACAGCGGTTCACGAAATGATGCATGCTCTTGGATTCTGGCACGAGCAGAGCAGACCAGACAGAGATGGATGGGTGCAGATTATCAAACAGAACATTCAGCCAGGTATTTAAGTCATCATGTCACCCTGTCTGAACGCAACAATCGATAGAAAATGGCTTGCTCATACCAGCCGGTGCTCGCAGGTTCAAAGTTACGGATGTTGCGGATTTCCTCCTGATCTAAATTGACAAGTCGTGATATAAGTGAAACTAATCTTGAAAGCGACCCTAAACCCCAATACAAAAAATACAATAATAAATAACGTTGTTCAGGTGAGGAGTTCAACTTCGACCGTCTGTCCGTGGACCAGGCCAACACCATGGGCATCCAGTACGACTACCAGAGCGTGATGCACTACTCCAAGTACTCCTTCTCCAAGAACGGGCAGCCCACCATTCTCCCGACCAGAGATCCCAACGCCCAGATTGGCCAGAGACTGGGACTGAGCACTAAAGACGTGGAGCAGATTAAGAAGCTGTATCACTGCAGTGAGTGTGACACAACGTACTCCTTTCATAAGTGTATTTGTTATTTGGCCATAAGCTACTTTGACATATACATGGGATAATATCAGAGCAAACGATTAAGAATCTCTACCATTGCAGTGGGTGGAACAACGTACTCTTTTCATAAGTCTTGTTGTTCTTTAATAGTCCAAGATTCCCCTTGCATTGCCCGATGACCATAAGCTACTTTGATATGGGTATGGTTCATGGGATGACATCAGAGCAAACGATTCAAAAGCTCTACCATTGCAGTGGGTGTAATGTAACATACTCCTTTCATAAGCATTGGTGTTCGTTAATATTCCAAGATTCCTCTGGCGTTGCCCGGTGACCATTATGTCACTTTGATATACGCATGGGTCTTGGAATAACATCAGAGCAAACGATTCTGCTGGTATTCCCCGATGGCCATAAGCTACTTTGATATCAGTATGGTCATAGGATGGCATCAGATCATACCAATGGCATCCCAGAATACCGTACTATATGGTAAATGCTGAAAGTATGGGTATTATTAATATGAGGAATCGCAATTGTTTGCAATGTGATGGACCAATGCGCAACACCAGCCCGTGCCAGTATGACTCAGTTTACTCTCTCTGAAGTTATATTTCATCCAATCACGACGTAGATCGTAATCACGTGAGATAGCGAATGCGAGAAAAGGGTCAGTGCGATTTGCGACCAAGGAGGTCAGGACACGGTTAATTGGAGCTTACTTGTGATTATATTCATATACTCGTAATCATACTTCGTTTCACTCGTTTAATTATCAATTATCCTGAACATGCTCATGTTAAAAGGAGCTAGCTATAGTGGCTGGTAGAAGCTCCAGAGGAATCCAGGGCCGGTATTCATAAAGGGGCTTAAGTCAGTTTTTGATGACCAAATATATAGCAAAAACTGACTTAGCCCCTTTATGAATACCGGCCCTGGACTAGATATTCTGTATTTTCACGCTCCAGTATAGATTCGCTATTGACATCGTTCTATTAAAAACATGTCTACGCCTAAATGCGATGGTGAGATACGGTAGAGCAATGTTGTCATGTCATGCCCACACTGATTTTCTGATCTCATCTCATACACAGTATACATTCCCTTACAATACCAGGTTACAATACCAGGTTACAATGGCAGGTTACAATACCAGGTTACAATGGCATGTTATGTACTTGACATCCAGGTCTTCCGTCATCGAACCCGCCCAAAGTAACACAGCAGCCTCCAGCTACCTCTGCTCCAGCAACACATGCTCCACACACCCAAGCCCCGAACACACAACGTCCACCATTGGTGACAAACCCACCTGTAATTGTAACGCGTCCTCCGGTTGGCTGGACGCCCTGGTCCACGTGGACAGAGTGTGACCTCCAGTGCCACACCTACAGGACTCGCTTCTGTCTCAGCTACAACTCTGCTGATTGCCCAGGTCCTGCTAAAGAAACCCATGACTGTCCTGCGCCGTGTCAAGGTAAGCTTCCAGCATTGTGTTTACGAAATGTCAAAACCGTGGCATGAATACTCTTGAACCGTCACCAATAGTACTTATTAATTAAGACTTTTCGTGGCATTTATTTTCGGTTTTAATGTTTTTTGACAGTTTCTTTTTACCAGACGTTTCATGGCATATTTGTTTTCGATTTGAAATGATTTTAAACATAAAGTTATTAAAAATCGAAAACAAAATCCTACGAAACGTCTTTGACAAGGAATACTTCACCAAGAACTCAAGAAACCTGTTATTAGGTACAACTGTATAAGCATGTCCTTTTAGGAAGATTTAGTAGTGGAATTCGTGCTCGTAATACGACTACTTCGCGAAGTGCCATGAAGGCCAATGACTAAAACTCTATTCCCTTAAAGTAGGCCTAGCCTATAAAAGCTAATATCAATACTATATTTCTGTCCACTATTTCTCCGCAGTTGCATATTCCATCGGCTGCTGGAGATACAGCTCATCCAACAACACCATTCCATCGGTGGAGGGGCAGTACTCCACAGTGACGGACAACTTCCGGTTTAGAACTGCAGCGCTCCGGAAGTGCTCCGACGTGGCATCTGTCGCGGGTTACATCATGTTCGCTTTGACCAATGGTGGACAGTGTTTGACAGGACCAAATGCTCACAAGACTTTCGACGACTTGGGCGGAGTTAGCAGCTGTGGTTATCAAGGCAAGGGAGGATTGGACGCCATGAATGTCTACACCTTCCACACAAGTAAGGAACTGGGTTCAGTATAGAATGTTTTATCTATTATCAATGCGCGCCGCCCCATTGGCGTTGAGGACTATGAACATATCTTACCATTTCAGTTGCAACATATCATATATGCATATCAGGCCCCTGCTGCACGATACTCTTATTGTGGCGGGAGCCCAGTTACAACTAGTGTAGCGCTACATTGTACAAGAGCATCGTACAACCCTAACAGGCGCCTGGTACTTATACAGCTATACCATCGAAACACCGACCCATTATGCCTACTTAACGTTTGCCGGATGTTAAGAAGGGATAATGGTCTGTGTTTCGAGAATGACACATATGTAGTGGAAAATGATTGGAGCGATCGAGTATACTGACCAAAAAAAGTCATGTCGTAAAGAAAATGTTCTTTCTGCAAATAACAAGTATCATAACATCATTTGAACACTTCCGAGAAATCAATCGTATTAAGGCTACGAAACCTTTATGGGTATACGATTTCATCCTGGTCAGATTGTAAATGGAAGTTCTTGTCCGATACGCAGGTCCGGAAGTGCAATGAAAACATGCACATGACAGCATGGAATTATACTCAAGAATGCATCCTAACTTTGGGGCCCGTGTTCAATCTATCTTTCATATATTTTGACCGGATAAATCGTTGTCCAATCCAATAATATATATAGAATCGGAAATGATTTGAATGAGACTTTTAAGAATACCGACTGGACATTGGATAACGTTTCTGAGGAGAAATAATTTTATTTCAGAAATTGATGGAGGATGGAGTGCTTGGTCAGACTTTGGCGAGTGCACGAGATCCTGTGACGGAGGTGTGCAGTACAGTTACAGAAGGTGCAACAGCCCGCCCCCTGTCGGCAACGGAAGTCCCTGCCCTGGGTATGATACGCAGGTCCGGAAGTGCAATGAAAACAGGTGTCAATGTAAGCAATAGTATTTAGACTGTTTAATGCATCAAATGACTATATATCAATATTCTGCTCCAAATGAACTTGAAATTTAGTGTTGTGAAAATTAATACGCATTATACTTCATTATGCGTATTAATTTTCACAACACTAAATTGACGGTAAGTAAAAGTTCCAAAGGCAATAGATTGTCATATATGATAATACTAAATTATAACTTAGATATAGGGCCTACTATGCAAATGTAGCCTACGTATCAGTAGATCCCCCTATACCACTGCTACTACTACTACTACTACTACTACTACTACTACTGCTACCACCACTACTACTACTACTACCAGTACCGGTACAGTCTTAACGTGTCATGAAACTTATGTCTTTTTCCTCCTCCGAATTAGCACGGTCAAAATGTGGAGTTAAATTTTATACGGGGACGTTTGGAACCACTGGCTACGTCAACGTCCTCAACTACGACAACTACATGAACTGCGAATACGTCATAGAGACGGCAGATGACGCCACCATATCGTTGTTCGTGACCCGGATGGATATAGAGTACAGCGCCACGTGCATGTACGACGCACTTGCAGTAAGTACATGTATACTTTCAGTACTTACGCATACATTATGTTGCGTCAGCGTAATTTAAGCGGTTTACAGCATCTTCAGCCTCATGTGTACGTGTATGGTTGTCATGTTTTCGCCCACAGTATATACCCGCAGATATATATTCCAATACCAGATACTAGTATACTATGAATTCAGCACTTGCAGCGAATACTTTTAGCACTCGAGCATAATTTCTATTCGCGTAATTTAAGTTTATATTTACAGTGGACCTATCTTTAGCATCCTACGTTACATGTACAGTATGTATGACTTATTTTTGTGCACAGTATATACATTTATACGCTCCAATCTCAGATATACGACGGAGCACACGGCTCGGCTCCGATGGTCGGCAGCTACTGCGGAACTAAACCCGGTCTGACCTTCCAGTCGTCCTCCAACAAGGTCAAGATGACCTTCCAGTCCGACTCCACAACGACTGGAGGCGGATATACGATCATGTACACCTTTAACATGCGCACACGTGAGTGCAGTGTGTATTATTTACCTTTCTAACGCGATCGTGATAGGATGTGCTGTCTGTACTGGTCTGTCAGTACCAGTCGGTACTTGCAGGTTTACTGCAATATTCAGCACTATACGGATATTTCAGGTTTCCTCATGCTTAAAGTGACAACCCGTGATATGTGAAAGAATCTTGAAAGCGGCTCTAAACCCTAAAACTTGGTAAAAGATGGATCAGTCGAATTGCAACTTTCCCAGTAGTTCATGGGAATGGCGATATTGAATGCGGATATGAAGGAACCAGGGGAGGGGCCTATTCTCGAACTTCTTAACTATTCGTATAGCATGGCTACGAACTGTTCATAGGCTAAGCAGTTCTTAAGAACGCCCCCATATTTTGAAACCGATAGCAAAATAGTTGAGATAAATGACATGTACATGTATAGTACATTATATACTATACATGTACAGGGCCCCATATACAGGGCCCCCTGTACATGTATTTGGAAGCTTTAGAAAACAATTAGTAGGCTAGTAGGTTCCCCATTAGTTTAATTAAACATATTATTATTTTAAAAAGAAGAACGAGGATTGAGAATTAATATGTGAAGCTTGTTTTTATACCGTTCCTCGATAATCAGATATGTTTCCCGTTCCTATTCGGTGTAGTTTCCTATATTGAAACACTACAAAGTATTACTCAGTATCTAAATATTTATTGTCATATTTTTCAAGGGAAGTCTTGCCAACAGCCCATACCAACAGCTCACGGTACTGTGCTTGGCAGCGGCAACTTTGTGGGAGACGTTCTTACCTACCAATGCCAATCGGGCTTCCAGCTGATTGGATCTCAACAGATCACGTGTGTCGAACATCCGGGCATTGCTCTGTGGACAGACACGTTCCCATACTGCAAGTCTGAACGAAAACGAAGTAAGTCAATATTTGTAATATTGTATATTAAATTTAAGCTTCATGAGAACATCGACCTAGACTGCTTCTAGGATGTTTGTGGTTGAGCGAGATTGTTATCCTCTTCGCGTACAGTTGAACTATTTCCGCTGCGATGTATTTTTTGGGGGGATTGTACCTCTTGGACAATATGTGTCTCTGACATTTAATGCTAGTAGCATCCTGACTGTAAATTCACGTTTGACTTTTAAACAGGCGTCCGTGTTCATCGTCCAGAGAAATGCACTTGGGAAACAGACATGTGTGGATTTCAGCAAGATACTGCTGATGATCACGACTGGATTGTGGCGGTATATACCGGATATAACCAGTTCCAACCGCAACAACCCAGCACAGACAGACATGGCAAACACGACGGTGACTTCAGAAACTTTACTATTATTAGGCCTACTTTACACATTATTATAAGAGTAAATATCCAGTTTTGTTAATTTTCAATGTCCAATAAATAAGATGGTCTAGCCAACTCAATGAAAGATTTATAGAAAGATCACGTACCATAGAGCATAAGAATATTGTATTATTTTAGTTTGGAAGATCATGGCTATTAGTAAAAAGAAATAGGCTGCACATAGGTTCAAGAAGGTGGGCTTATAGCGCACCTTGAACGTATTTGCAGCCTATTGGTCGTAATTTGATGAGGAATACGTTAGAAAACATTAACGCACCTTGCTGAAGGCAACCGGAGATTCCCTAAAGAACAGTAACTATGCCTAATCCAGTAGGGAGATGGTTAAGTATACCTACACGCAGTCGATAGAAAACAACAAAATAAAAATAGGAGAATCCTGAAGGTATATAGTCTCCTTGGCAGTTTTACAGGTGTTTCTGGTGTATTTCACCCTCTAGGACACTTCCTGTACGCGGAGTCATCCCGTGCCTGGCGCCTCGGAGATGTGGCGCGCATGTACTCTCGACAGTACACCGCCCTGCACGGCGAGTTCTGTGTTCGGTTCTGGTACCGTCTTTACGGTGAGGGAGGCCTCGAAGTCCGTCTGCACTCGGATGCTCCGGAAGCTAAAACTCTTTGGAGGTCAACTGAATCTGCGGAAGGAGTTTGGATAGAAGCGTCTGTGTCCGGTTATGTTGAGGAACCGTTTACGGTAAGAGGCAACATTACAGATGGCATTGAAACATGGCATTTTGTTTAATAATGCATTCCGTAATGTTTGTTGTTTTATAAGTCTCCATATCAGGATAAATTATGGATGAAAAAATACATGTACGGTATATGCGGATAATGGACTTCTCATATAACGGACAAAAATAACCGGTCCCAATTAGTACGTTATATGCGAGGTCTAGTGTATATTAAAATAATAAATTATCTCTAATTAAGAATTATTATAATAAATCCTGTACATGTTAGAATTATTTTATATTTGTAAATGGTGTAAAGCAGGGTGAACACCTATCTCCTTTGCTTTTCTGCCTATTGCTAAAACTATTTGGCCTAAATCCAGACTTTCAG
>JAUTBZ010173899.1:0-10150 GCA_032361785.1 Lepetodrilus galriftensis | reverse complement strand
TATTACCTGAGTGAACCAGGGAATATACATATTAGCTGAAAAAATCAGGTAATATACATATTACCTGATTATACACATTAACTGTAACATATACATCGGTTTACAGCTGGTACAAGAAACATATGTACCGTTTATTCTCAATATTCATATTGTATTGGTGAATTAATACTTATTTCGTTATTAAGGTGTTATATGCTATATTTATGTATGGTATTTATCTTGAATTATTCAAAAGAATATATTTTATTTTACGTCATTCTGTGGTTTTGAACCAACATTACTAATATTTACTTTTGCTAGGTCACTCTATTTTCTTAATATTATAAACACATGTGTTTTAGTGGAGAAGAAAGTAAAACTCATGTCTATGTACCCCTATGATTGTTTAGTGCATATGACATTTGTCCAGTGCGAAGCACATACATTATACACGGGATACATACATATGAACGCTAGCCGGCATTTGTTCGTGGTCAGTTTTGGGAACCCGTCTAGAGGGTTGGACGTGGTTCCCTCCCAACAATAAAGTACTGAATCACAAAACACGGCTCATGTGATTTCTGAAACCAACACCAACATACTGAATGGTGAAGAAGTATTACCGACAGAAACCATTCGGAATATATTGGCGGATTTCGAGTTCGATCCTCGTCCTCAAACCTCACCAATAACGCCATGCCGTTAACAAACTCAACGAAACCTGCCAGGCCCACCTCCGTCGACGAAGATGACCCCGACGTAGACGACATCATACTCAGACGTCCACGCCGGAGTTAAACCGTGAATTGACTGGTGAGACATCATCCTCTGGCGAAACCGCCGGTGAGCCATTATTGTTTACTTCGGGAACCACAGCCCTGTGAAGGACCGCTGCCCGGATACATTATTTTGGACATTGGCAATATTATTGCCCAGAAGACAGACCGACATGGTCTGATACCAACATCCTGTATTTAAGTATATATATATTTCATTCTGTTATTTAACGTAATTTTCACATGTGTTTATTATTAATATTGTTATTAATATTTGTCGTGTTGCGTACGAAATGTACTTCGTATTATCATGACATTATTCCACTTTCTAGCATTACATGGAACAGTTTTCCATATAATATGTTCATTAGAATGGACAATGTACTTTTTGTCTAGTATAATTTGTTGTTACTGGTATGCAAATTCATCATATATTTATGCGTATAGCGCATCAGCCTTGCCGAGTCTAGGCTCACAATATAAGACTCCCCAGATAAAATATCTTTGTACCCAAAGAGTATCATATCTTACCGCCATGCATTATCAATTCGGGATAGATTAATTTGTTTTCGCTGAAATATTACTATTTTACAATATGACTGGCTAGAATGTCGCATTACTACCAATCAATGTATATCTGTATACTTATTTATGTCCATTGACTTCTGATCAAACTACCTATAACCGAGTGTTTCCTTGGCTATCATTTATCCCTCCCAACAGTAAAGTAATGGATCGCAAACCACGGCTTGTGTGATTTCTGAAACCAACACCAACAAACTGATGAAGAAGTATCACCGACACGGAAATCATTCGGGATACACTTTGTATGACAATTTGAATGTCTGCTGTTGTAAATATTATTATTTCTTATTATATATTTCTATTGTTTTTGTTGTTTTTATTATTATTTCTGTTGCTATTACTTCTTATTACTGTGTATGACAAGATCTGACTGTGTATGACACTTGGTCTGACTGTATATAATACACAAGGTGACGATGACCAGTGTTCAAAGTTAAGAAAATAATAAGGAGGTCATTCTCCATAGGACTAATGTTAATGGAGGTCAAATCTATAATTTTCAGGGGTCTGAGTTTAGGAATTATTTCACCTAATTTTCAGGGGTCTGAGTTTAAAAATTATTTTACCTTTAACATTGCAGATCTTCAAATGACCCCCAGATTCCCTTTAAATTCGAACACTGGTGACAGTATACAATATGGTGACTGACTCTGTATATATATAGTACAGAAGGTGACAAAAAATTTATATAGTACACAAGGTATCACAACTTGCTGACGGCCTGTGGCGAGACACCCAGAGCAGGGAATCCATCTTCGAAGGCCGCACTCAGGACATCCTCCAACTTTCTGACCAGAATTATCTCCAGTTCCTTCTGGTGACAGCAGAAACAACATAGAAATAATAATAGAAATAATAATAGAAATAATAATAGAAAAAGTAGAAACACTAATAGAAACGACAGATATCATAGACATTATAGAAACAATAATAGAAACAACAGAAATTTAATTTATTTATGTTTTTTTAAAGAACCACTTTTAAGATTTGTTCACAACAGAAACAATAGTAGAAACAATATAAATAATAAAAACAACAATATAAATAAATAAAACTTACTCTGATATTTGCAGGGATTTCGAGCAAGTCCTTTTCGTTCCTGAGTGGCAAAATGACGCGTCTTATCCCAGCTCTGTGCGCTGACAACACCTTCTCCTTCACTCCGCCAACCTAGAAACAGTCAATTGTGTACAATATCTTAATCCTTGTTTTCCTTATTAGGAATGTTCAAGAGTAGTTAGCTCATATCACTGCTTGTCAGATGAATGCAGGAGGAAATATGTAATCAAATGAAATATGCATGTCAACGGTGAAAGCACATAAACAACAACTGTCAGAGGTTATTTAGCGCTAATAATGTGTGTTCATCATCTACTTTGCATTATGTGTTTGTTAAAACTACTGAAAGGTATTCAGGTGGTTGTGATAAGCATATTAATACTGCTACACTATACCATACTGTTCTTTCACCTTTGATATTCGCATTCGTATTCTGCATTTATTCTAAACTCGGAGCTGCATAATATTACTTCACACATCAGATACCTACCGGCAAGACTAGCCCTCTGAGAGTTATCTCCCCTGTCATGGCGGTGTCTGACCGCACGCACCGGTTGCTGAACAGCGACACCAGGACGGTTGCTATGGTAACTCCTGCGGACGGCCCGTCCTTGCCGACAGCGCCTGCTGGGAAGTGGATGTGCAGATCTGTGTTGTCCAGGAGATCAGCCTTCAGACTCAGCTAATAATAATAATAATAATTATGAGGAAGAGGAGGAGATCCGCCTTCAGACTCAGCTGTCAGTGAGATATAGTAATAATTATGAGGAACAGGAGGAAGATGAGGAAGAAGACGAGTGAATTATTATTTTACGTCTAAGCGTACATTTTTCACCCATACATGATGAAAGGATGAAAAAATACTAAGATCGTAATAAATAATAATATTTTTAATATTTTTTTTAATCCAAGGTTTAGAGCAGCTTTCAAGATTTTTTCACTTATATCACGGCTTGTCTGTAGCGCGGAATGTTGCAGTAAACCTGACAGCACTGGCTGGTATTGATTTATTATTTTATGTCTTTTCTTTAATGAATTGGTATGTGCAACTATTTCTCAGCTATCTCAACAAGACAGGCATCATTCCAAGCATACCTTTGTCGCATTCGTCCGCACCCAATTCAACGCAAGATTAGCCGACTCCTTCATCACATCTCCCAGCTGTCCAGTCAGAGTTATCTTCCCTTCGCCCTCCATACGGGTTGCCTCAACGAACATTATCTCCCCTCCCATTGCGGTCCATGCGAGTCCCACAGCGACCCCGGGTTGACTCAGACGCTCGGACATCTCCTTCTCGTACATAGCAGGCTGCAGGAGAAATACACTGTGCAGTCAAAATGACCCTCGAAACAATATACCAAATAGTTATATTACAACATGTAACAATGCAAGTCGTGTACACCTGGGGCGTATTCTCGAAACCTAAGAAGTTTGTAAGTACTAAAAATTTGCCTAACTGGTTTCCTGCTCATGTTAAATTTTTAAGAGATCTTTTATCACTAAGAAGTTCTTAGCTAAGAAGTTGCCATGGACTACTATTACGACCAGCCTACCCCGAGAATATCTTCAATGGCGGCCTCGTCGATGACGATGGGCATCTCGGGCGGGTGAGCGAGGGTCGAGGCTTCGTGCGAGTCCTTCTCAGAGATGATCTCGGTTGTGATGTTCTTGCGGTCTCCATTCATGGTCTCCAGCTTCTCGTGGCGAGCCTTGGACACTCCCTCCGCCACCCGTACCGCCACCGCTCGGCAGATGGCCGCGATACGACGCTCCAGTGTGCGCACGCCGGCTTCGTGCGTGTACTTCGACACTGAACAGAAGTATCAGACCACTCAAGAAACAGTTGACATAGCAACAACTACAAGTATCTGCAACTGGGAATAACTTTATATGAGGAAACTTCTGCTACAAATGGCCTCAGTATTCAGTTGTTTTTATTTTATTTATAATGTTGCTACAGGACTATTTCAACCATATGTACAGCGATAGACACTAACTATAAAAATTACTAGCCCGATTAGTGATACAAATAACAAATGTTATGAATTTCTATTAGCCCTTAGGATACCTTTAGCATTGGGATAAATTACCCTGGCTAGTGAGCTATTGTTAATTTCGATCCATGTATGCAACAGAACCGAGTATGGATTTGAGCAAATTCAACACAACACATAATAAACATTTTGTAGTGAGTGAATTATTGTTTTACATTTTTACATCACAACTTGGGAATCTTTCATCCATACGCCCCCCAAAAATGTACATGCTGGGGGCAGCCAGAAATGCCCTAAAGAGCTGTACCTGTATCTAACTCAGCAGGGAGAGGGTTAAAGTAACCATGACGAGCATTCCTACCAATAAGCTTGACGGACTCCTCTGGTATCTGCAGTTGTACAGCACCCAGGCCGTGCTCCTTCAGCTGTTTGGGGATCAGGTGGCGTACTCCTATATTGATCTTCTCTTCCTGAGTGTAGCCAGGGATCTGGATCAGCTCCATTCTGTCGAGGAGCGCTGGGGGAATGGACGCCATGTCGTTCGCGGTCGCGATGAACAGCACTTGGGACAGGTCGAAAGGCACGTTCAGATAACGTTGAGCGGTTAAGGAAATTAATAATATTTATGGAATGAGCTAGTAGCGAATGAGTGAGTGAGCGAACGAGTGAGTGATTTATTGCTTAATGTTGCAGTGAGAATGAGCTAGCTGCAAATTATATGGAGTGAGTGAGTGAACAATTTGTTTTTGTTTGAATTGGGGTTTACGAGTCGCTTTCTAGATTCTTTCACTAATATCACGACTTGTCAGTTTAGGGCAAGAAGAAACCCGCAACATCTGTTGTGTTTAATGTTGCAGTAAACCTGCGAGCACTGGCTGGTACTGACAAGATCAAGGATGATAACTGCATTTCCACTCTACATACAGTGCATCCTATCAATATGCGTCTGAAATATAACTTTCGCGAATATTGATGCTGGGCTCCATGGGCGGGATTTGAACCTGGAGTGAGTGAATGAGTGAAGTATTGAGCACTTTACGTCGCAACAAGAATGTTCAGACATACAGGACAGGATACTGGTCAACAAAATTGTTGTTCTGTTCCGGATCCAGAACTTCAAGCAGAGCAGCTGCAGGGTCGCCGTGGAAACTTTTAGTCTGTAACCATGGAAACAAATGGTAAATGACTGGGAACTATGGACAGAAACTTGTCATGATTGTTTAAACTAGAAACCAACAGAATAGTTAATCAAAATTATAAATAACATTGGAAATTTCAACTTTCTGAAGATGTTATTTAATTATTTTGTTTTTGAATTGGGAATTGAGCTACTTTCTTAGAGATTCTTTCACTTATATCACAGCTTGTCAAACAATTAAAACCTCATTTTTCACTGTAAGTTTACAGAGTGAATGATTTGTTCTTAACGTCAAAGTGGGAATCTTTCACCCCTATGCAAAGTATTTGGAAATGAAATAACCATAGAATGAATGAATTATTATTGTTTTACGTCACAGCGGGAATCTTTCACCCATAGGTGAAATAACCATAGAACCATAGAATAAATCTATAACCATAGAATAAGGTTCTCTGATTGGATTAACAAAAAAGCTTACCAGTTTATCAATTTCGTCCAATAGGAAGACAGGGTTGTTGGTATTGACCAGCTTCAGGCCTTGGATGATACGCCCAGGCATTGACCCGATATACGTCCGCCTGTGGCCTCGGATGTCTGACTGGTCGCAGACACCACCCAGGGCAATCCTGCGATAATAATAATAATAATGTGAACATTTACATTGCACCAAATTCAAATCCAAATTCCGCACTCCTTGAAAGCTTGCTCAAAGCCCTACATTATTACCCCAGTCAATGGATCGGAGCACTCAGAACACTGTTCTACGGTGAAAGGAATGTACCCCTTTAGAGTACTAAGAATCACTACCTGTGGAACTCTCTGCCCAGAGTACTGGCTATAGATCGGCCCACACTGGTCTTGCCGACTCCCGGGGGTCCTATGAAGCACAGGATGGGCCCCTTCAGGGTGTCCTTCAGCTGTCGTACTGCCAGGTACTCGAGAACTCGCTTCTTCAGCTTGTCCAAGCCGTAGTGGTCGGCATCCAGGTCCTTTCTGTAGGCAATGACATTTCCGATGTTAACCATGTGTGATGAAATTGACATTTCCAATTTAACCATGTGTTGTTATACATGGGTGATGAACATGACATTTCCGATCATAATCATGGGTAGTTATGCATGGATGATGAAACTTGCATTTCAATATGTACCCTTCTGGCTTGTGAATTGAGCGAGGGAGTTATTTTGGAATGTTTTGCTACAGGAATAATATGCCTAATGATTGTACAATTTGACTGAAAACTACATTCATAGCGATTCAAAATATCTTAAGTTACTTGACTGACTTATTGAATTAGTGCTTTACGTCGCAGCATACCTATTTCACCCAGAAATTAAAGATATGGACTGCATGCATGCGCAAAACTATTTCCTGATATTTTCCTACAAAATTATTCAGTGAGCCACTACTTTGTAGAAAAGTAGTGTAGTGTAATGTAGTGAGGCTGAACGCAGCCCAGGGTTGTCAAATAGAAGACAATTACTGCAGCATACCTGGCATGTACAATGTCCAGGACGTCCTTGCTGGATCTCGACCACGGCAGCTCCACCATTAGCTCCAGGTAATTCCTGCACAAAACAGACTTATTTATAAAGTTGAAAAGATCTTCATTGAACTTTCATGAAGCATATAGTGGTCGAGTTATTGTTTTACGTCACAGCAGGAATCTTTAACCCATATGTGACGAAGAACATAATGGAGTTTAACGTTGCTGCAGGAATATTTCGCCCATATGCAATGATGAAGTACATGGACAGGGTAGAAATATAGAACTTATTTAGAAAGTTGTTTTGAGAGATATTTACTATTTCTTCACCTGATCATTGCATGTTCTGGCATATGTTGTGGCATCTTTTTCAATCTCTTCAGTTCCTTCATTGAAGCCTTGTGCGCAATCTCAGGCATTTTGGCAGCCCTGGAATCAAACAACTTGAAATGTTAAATAAAACTTCTTTAAAAAAATATTTAATTAATTTTATATTTTCTTTTTAAAATTATAGATTTACAAAAATAACATACACAATCAAACACAACTTCCACACAGTGCAATTAAAAACGTACTTGATTTTCTGTTCAAGGTCGAGACTTTCCTCAAAGTCATTTTCTCCATCCTCTTCCCCGAGGTCGGTACTAAGCTTACGGAATACGCTCCTCATGTTGGGGCCCCTGGACCCTTCCTTCCTTGTGACGATCTCCACTTTCCCGTCCTTCCGAGCCCGCTGTAGTAGTTTGAGACCCTGCAAACAAGGGAGATAACTAACATGTTTATGTTTTATTTATATATTTAGAATATAATTTTAATTATTAATGTTTTAAGTAATATTATAGATATATAGGAGCTGCAAGTAGACACAATATTCGGTGACATAAACTGGTCAAAAATATAAATGCGCAAAATACACTGTGACGTCACAAACAAATGTCACGATCATGACATATTTCACCTGTCATCGGAAATAACATTAGACGAGACTTGCACTCACTATTGGGTTCTATTTTTGTGAAAACTCTCAACGAGGCAATAATTTGAACCTGGGGCCTTTGGCTCCGGTCCAATGCTCTAACCATTACGCTACCACCCGCGGCCGCTAGAAGTCATACCTCAATCTGCCTCATCAGCAGTGGCAACGCCTTCTTGAACCTGTCTGTGAGGTCCACCGCATCCAGCACCTGGATCTTCTCCGTGTACGACGCCTTCACGATGGCCGCGCAGATGTCTGGCAGATGTTGGCTGGGGAGGTGCTCCAGCATTTTCTGTGGACAGAAGTTACATCTTGTTAACCCTTACCCTGCTGGATTAGGCATACCATAGTCACTGCTCGTTAGAAAACTCTGGCTAAACATGTGACAAATAACTCCCACCCCTCAGAAGTTTGTATGGATTTCAAAGTGTCCTTATTTAGCATTCACTATGCTAGGAAACATCTTGCACACATTCCTACTAGACCGTCTGTAAACATTTTGTAGTAGATCACATGTCTTGAAGTCTTGGAAGTTAAGAACAGTTCTTGTAAAGAATATTAACCTTAAGTTTGGCAACAACTGGAATGGAGATATCCAACATTTCTACAAGCTTGGCAGCTTGGTCGCGGAAATTCTCTGCTAAGGCAATCAGTTCCTGATTCTCATCAACATCCTCTGCAACAAAATATGTTTACTTTTAAATCGTCATATATTATTAAAAGATTCCAGTTGCATTAAGCTGAACTGATATACATTACATAGCAATAACATAGTGAGCACAAAATGCCATGAAAGTTGTGCACGACTTACCACGATCATTTTCAGAGAGTTTGTCTAGTTGCGTAACCATGGCAATAGGGTATGGAGTTTCCTGAAGTATGGATTCCACTTTAAACCGGCACAGACCAGTCACCAGCAACGTGTAGGCTGGTCGCGGCCAGTTTGTGCCGGTTATCTGAACCACTACAGCTGCGGTGCCGATGGAGTGGGAAGCTGTCAGGTCATCATTCTATGGAGAGAGAGAATCATATATTCATACAAGGGCGACGATAACATAAAATAAAATTACAATCAATCCTTAAATATTGTCAGTTTGGGATTGCAATTTGAAAAGTGTAGCAATGGTTTGAAAAATCACTGAAGGATTGTAAGTTTTTTGTTATTGTTAGTCCTTTGGGCTGTGAGCTTTTCCAACCAGGATAATAACGGGATACGGTAACTTGTTTTAAGACGAGGAGTTTTGATGAAAGACAATGAGCTTTCAAAGCTGCTGGTGCCTTCTGACCTGCAGGTCATTTTGAGATTTTGTGAACACTAGATTTATCACATGAGGCGCATATTTTATAATTTTACCTCATCTTCCTTTGTAGGATCTGTTGGAATGACACCAATAACCGTACTGCTCAATGTATTTCGACCCAGTAGCCGACTTTTCACCATATGCATACTGTCAACACAAATAACTATATTTAATACCAACATAATTAACTAGTATTTTGTCCACAATGTGTAATTTACTGTGGATTTACTGCATTATCAATAACAAGATGTTTTCATATGTACAGTATGCATAATGCAGTACAGTATCACTAAAAACTATAAACAAAATGTCCAGGAAAAGTTGTCTGCTGTTTTTCCAGAATAATAAATCATTTGTGAATCCATGGCTCTAGACTAACATTCTGAGTTACTTGCCCGCAGAGCAAATAGCAAATTAAGGCATCAAAGGGTGCATAATGTTAACAAGTAGGTTGCCCGCAGTGCAATTTAACTTGCCCCTGTATGTCAGGCATATGTTAGTCCATAGCCCTGGAATCAGTGAAAAACTAGGTTGTTGTAGCATGTCAGGAAATTACTGTGAGTATATTTAACAAGTGATGTTGCTTTAGAATGCTGTTTTACATCACAGCGGGAATCGTTCACCCTTAGAGGAACAGAAGGTTGTTGGGAGTTCAATTTAGGTCACATATTTTATTGAGGATTTCTTTTTCCATTTGGGACAGTGTTGCATAAGTAAAGGTATGAACAACAATGTTAGACGTTATTTCATTTTGTAAAGTGATACTGGTTACGGGCCTATTATCGCCCAGGACCTATTATCGCCTACCCCCCGCAGTAGCGCTTCCGCGTTTGTGATTGATTTGGATTATGGTATA
>JAUTBZ010173888.1:0-10151 GCA_032361785.1 Lepetodrilus galriftensis | reverse complement strand
CTCTCTCTCTCTCTCTCTCTCTCTCTCACACACACACACACACACACACACACCTTTACCTACACCAGGTATACACATACAGGCATACTACTAATGTACATAATTGTTCAATCAGACATTATTCAAAATTCCAATGCTCATGAAAGTCTATACTACCTGAACTGCTAAACAAATCTATAACCCATATTTCTTAATATACAACATTCTTCATGTAAATTAATAATTATTAAACTTTGCTCTTAGTGAGGTATTGCTCCACATCATTTAAAGTCTCCCGCATATCTTTAAACTGTGCAGTCTCACAAGCATCTTTCAGTGGCAGCCACTTATATTCTATGTGTTCATCTGACAGTGTAACTGGTTGGTCTGGTCTCTTCACCTCAGCAAGCCAATACACCACCCTCTTGGGATGTCCCCTCACATCGTAATTCAGAGTTTTCTGATAGTTTTCAGTGATATTCAGTTGATCTTTAGAAAGACCTGCCTCTTCGCAAGTCTCGCGAAGTGCCGTTTCGAATTCACTTTCACCTGGGTCAACATGACCTGAAGAAGAACACATAGGTAAAATTAAAGTGTTTAGGTCAACTGGCATGTTAAATTTGTTATTATATCTGATCTAATATAATCCAAGCTGGGTATAACCCACAAACAGATCTGGGTATCGTTTCTCGAAGCTCTCTTATCCACTAAGAGACCATAGCACTCTCTTAGCAGTCAGGGGCGGATTCAAGGGGGGGCTCACCCGGCTTGCGCCCCCCCTAGAATTGGACACTTTTGTTCAATAAACATATATTTTGT
This sequence comes from Lepetodrilus galriftensis, assembly GCA_032361785.1. NCBI lineage: Eukaryota > Metazoa > Mollusca > Gastropoda > Lepetellida > Lepetodrilidae > Lepetodrilus > Lepetodrilus galriftensis. The sequence goes on along the minus strand of JAUTBZ010173888.1, from coordinate 9,353 downwards.
ATTACGGTACCGTATGGTGAAATTATGAGCCCCCTCTAAAATGCACGTTGAGCCCCCCTAACCTGAAAGTCTGGATCCGCCCCTGGCAGTGTATTAGCTATCAGCAAAGAGAGTGCTATGGTCTTAGTGGATAAGAGAGCTTCGAGAAACGATACCCAGTACACATAGAACAGGTCTTAGTTCCACAGAACTCACATTTTAGGGACGTCGCTACATAAGTTTCCATCTGTCGCATGAGCCATTAAACACATTACAGCAGTGGAAAGGTTTTTGGAAGTATATATATTTTATGTGATGGTTAACACATGGCCCGAGGGCGTTACAGGCGTGTAATGCACGACGTTGAAGGAATTAGCCAGAGGGGTAATTCCGGAAACGGAGTGCATTGCATGCCTGTAACTGTCATATGTTAACTGCCATGTGTTAACTGTCATATATCACGACAAAAATATACAAATAAACGTTGTATACAAATTAGTATAGGAATATACTTCAATCTGTAAGGGATTTTACGAGCAATTCATTCCAATGCCTAACGTATTTATCATCTATAAATCTTTAGGTTGAACTTTCGTTGGCCTGGTGGCCTAATGGACTACATGGACTAGAGCGCAAGAAATTCGAGAGTTCCAGAGTTTGAATCACAGCAATCGAATTTGTCTTTACAGACTTTGAATATTTTGAAATAATGTTTGAAACAAACAGCAAACATACGTTAATGCGTTATTACAATTGCCCCCGTTAATAATGCATGGGTCAATGTTAGTAACACACGGGTCAATGTTAGTAACACACGGGTCAATGTTATTAAAGCACTGGTCAATGTTAATAACGCACGGGTCAAGGTTAGCTGACGGTGTATTACGAGAAAAGAAGAGACACATGTTATAGTTGGAGCGTACACCCTGGAGGGATATATTTATATCGTATGCATGTGAAACGTGTAATGCAGACAACGTATGTTACTATGGATACACTTTTGTATAGCGGATTAAGTCCGGTTTACGCGTATAATGAACATTTGTCCGGTTTACACATATAACAGACAAAGTACAGTATATGTATAACGGACTTCGCATATAACGGACACAAATAGCCGGTCCCAATGAGTCCATTATATGCGAGGTCTACTGTATTATTATTATTATTATTGATGATAATGATGATGATGTCTGAATTAAATTTACACATAATCCATGCATGAACATATAATTCAAGTATGAACATGTGCATTATCAATTATGTCCTAAATATATTCCACATTTTTGCAGGCAACTTTCTGACTTGAATCGAGACGGGGCGTTATCGTTAGAAGAGTTCTGTATCGCCATGCACCTGGTGGTCCTGAAGAGGAACGATATTGAATTGCCGGAGAGACTGCCTCTATCTCTGATGCCGTACGCAGCTCTGGCTAGTGGTGAGCTCAATGTGTGCAGCACATTTTATCTTAACCTCCTCAATGCTGGTCGTCCAGAGATGTCCATAGAACATTGACTGCATATATTCTAATATTGAGAGGGTTAAATGATATTTATATACTGAACCGCAAAAGAAACGTCATACGTAATTGCCGTTTCAGTATGGGTTATTTTCAAATGTTTGAAAATATTTGAATAGGAACATTGGAGAAAGACAATTTTTTGTATACACAATCAAGTCATGGACGACCGTCCTTTTAGGGACGTACTTAAATCGACGGACGTTCTTGAATCTAGGGACGGGCGTCCCTCGTTCGAAGGACGCTAGGTTTTTGTCAGCTGTTAGCTGACTATGCATACGTTTTGCTAAATATTTTTATATAAAGTCTGTGTCGATTTGTTGTTGATAAATCAACTAATATTGTTGTTATTATTATCGCCATTATTATTATTATTATTATTATTATTATTATTATGATAATGATGATGTTCAATGCTTTCAGATGAGCCATTTGCTGCAGACCTACCCCCAGGCAGTACCCTCAAGCGAACCACACCTCCCCCCTCCCCCCAGGCCAGCCAGGTGAGATCACCCCACCCACTCCCACTGTTCATACGTACATACATACAACAACTGTAGACCAAGATTGCAGTCCATTTAGCAATGTCGTCATTATCTCGTGCATTTATCTCTCATAGCAAAATATTACTTGCATTTCTTCTCAGGCACTTCTACTATATCTACTTTGTCAACATTAATTATTATTGATTTTATTCACAGTCAGAATTTTGTTTAACCATTGTCATTGCCATTTGCATTTTAAATGTTCATTTTTTTTATGAGTTAAGTCTTTTAATTCATTGGCGTTGTTCTCAGTTAATGTTGGGTTGCCTTCAATACATTTTTCTAACCATTTAAAAAACACGATTTGACGAAATAATTGCGGGTAATGGTATGGGGAATAAATATATGATTTTGTGCTTAGTGCTAGCTAACTTCCATCTATCTATTTCTCTATCTCCCTCTCTCTGTCATCATGTATTTCCCATATTTATGCTCATTTAGTCGTAAATGTATTGCAAGATAGATTTCAAATTCTTATATATGTAGAATGGTGCACAATTGTTCTGGTCAAAATTGATCGCTGTTAGGTTATAATATAACAGTTAAAATTATCACTGCAATATTTGCCAAGGCTCTTTGCTGTGACATTTTAAAGAGCATTGATTTTTTTTAATGAATGCATGTTTACACCAATCCAACATAGGAGTACAAATCTACATTTATATATATATATATATATATATATATATTTATATATATATATTGATGTTTTTTTGTTGTTTGTTTTTTTTTCTTCGAAAACTGAAACATTGCACTATTTATTTAATTAGTGAGGCATTTTGGAAATGACAAATTTTAAGATTTATCGCTATTTGGGTTTCCATTTTTCTCTGAGATACTGCTTTAAACATTTACTTCAGAATTAGACATTGCACATTCCAGCAATATTGTAACGAATGGCACAGAAAGCGTTCAAACATGTGCACCTTTTTGGTTTAGTACATTTCCTGTTGTGACGTGCTATCGTGTATCAGTCTCGTATAAACGTCAATTTTTTCGAGACCTCGGTTCCTAAAGGCAAATTCTTGTTTGCACAGTGGACTGCTAGTTTTGTTCAGGACTCACCAGGGTCAAGCGGAGTGCCCTCCCCTGCCCTGTTGCCCGTCAACTTTGAGTTTGCTAAGCCCAATACGACTGACCCTGTGAGTACAAATCTCCCTTCACAGGTAGAATTTAGTTTATGCTTGTGCACCCCTTTCACTAATGGTTATCCAAGAGACTAGTTTTTGTTTTTGTTTTATTTTTTTTAGCATTTTTGTACTTAAATTTTCTATCCAGATTTTGACATGTAAATTCTTAGTCTTGGGTAACCAGTAACACTTCTGTAGATTTTCATGTATCTAAACACCATTTAATTGTACTATGTTTGACTTTATCACTATGTGTTTATAAACCGCACCTTTACAAATAAAGTAGTTCACTGTTTTTAAGAATTTCCATTACAGTCTCTATGAAGACATATTCTTAAAAAAAATAGCGCGTGCTCGTAGATTTACTGCAACATTTAGTGCTATGAATGTTGCAAGTTTTCTCCTACCCTGAACTGACAAGCCGTGATATAAGTGAATCGTGAAAGCGGCTCCAAACCCCAATTTAAAACAAATCTATAAAATAACTGATGTAGATTTGATGCTTAGATATTTATCATATACATAGTTTAATATAGCAAAGAAGTTTTTATAAATTTTCAGTATATTTCAAATTCTTTGTATGTGTCTATTTTTAGAATATTGCTACCTTAAAGGAGACTCCCTCTACAACATGATAATTTTATATGTTATAATATGGTTAAATACAAGCATTTCCATGTAAATAATTAACTTGGAAATCTAAGATTTCCGGAAATTGCCGATGTCTAATGACGTGAGGAGCGTGATCACGTCTGTGACATCATTATAGATCCTCTGTTTCATTTGCACTCCCATGCAACACTATAAACAATTAATTAATGTTCGTTCAGTGAATTTCCCTATCATTACCCGGTACATATTATGATGTCACATGGTTATGATTATGTAATGTGACTCCATATATGCATAATAGGTAACGCCCATTTTCGGGAAAGTATTTTGGCTATAACTTGCTTATTAACATGAATTTTTTATTTTTGTTTGCCTGGAAATACTTGTATTTAACCATATTATAACATATAAAATGATCATGTTGTAGAAGGAGTCTCCTTTAACACTGCAAACTAATCACCTCACTTTCTTTTGCTTACAAGTATATCTCTTAGCACTGATACTATTTTGTTATCTAAATTCATGAATTTAGTTAGCATGCCACTCTCTTTTTGGTTTTGGTGTTTACTAAGAGTAGTACCAGTTTAGTGAATACCTTTTATCAATACATTCCCGCAGCGATTTTGAACTCCATATTCACTCACTCAATAACTTTATCAATACTAGTCTGAGAAGCTCTGACCGTCATAGTACAGCTTGAGGCTGTCTTGATGTCTGAGTGTAGCCTCCATCAAAACCTAAGGGGGCGCGGTTCGCAGAGTGTGCAAAACCTAGGGGGCGCGGTTCGCCGAGTGTGCTAGCGGTGTAGCTGAAAAATATGGCATGCATTCACACACAAGTTGGTATCTTTTGATAGGGTGTCCATTTATCTATCTAAAATGCACTTCTAACCTTTTAACATGTAGGATAAAGACGGATTTGACTCCAGAAGATACGTTGTATCAACAAACTGATCAACTGTCAGTTGATACCATGTCGTCTTCTGGAGTCCAATCCGTCTTTATCCTACGTTAAAAAATTAGAGATAAGTGCATTTTAGATAAATAAATGGACACTCTATCAAATGGTACCAAATTACCAACATGTGCACGAATGTATGCCATATTTTTCAGCTACACTGTTGGCACACTCAGCAAATTTTTTCCCCCTTGGTTTTGATGGAGGTTGTCCTCTGACATCGAGACAGCCTAAATCTGTACTATGACGTCAGAGCTTCTCGGAATATATCAAGACGTACCTTGGTATCTTAGTTGAAGGATACTAATTTTTAAGATGTTCTTACCGATTTTTTTTCTCATTAAAGTTCTGATCATTTGTTTTCTTCTTCAGTTTTGTTTGCATTACAGATCTTCTATGTGCACGCCTCTTTCTCACCATTATATTTGAAATTCTCTATTCGTTTTGCTATTTTCAATCATTCATATGCTAATAACTTTTTAAGAACTTAGTCTGTGTCCTTGCAATGTCAAAATGATAGAGACCAATGTAAAGTGACAATTTTCATTACCCAAGCTGGCCCACAACATTTTGTTACATGTCTGACATGTTTGGGCCGGGTGGTAGCGCAATGGTAGAACATTTGGACTTCGAAGCCAAAGGTCCGGGTTCAAATCCCATCCGGGAGCCTGGCATAAATTTTTATGAAAATTACTTTTCTGACACGATGTTGATAGGATGTGCTGACTGTAGCATGACAATGCAGATATCATCCTCGGTCTGTCAGTACTGGCTGGTGCTTGCAGGTTTTCCTGCAACATTCAGGGATACTGATGTTGTGGGTTTCCTAAACTGACAAGCTGTGATTATGAGTGAAAGAATCTTGAAAGCGGCTTTAAACCTCAATTTAAATATACCGGTACACAAAAAGCACCCAGAAAAACCCAACTGTCTTTATTGAGATATACAGGATTTTATGAGCTTCATACCTGTGACATAAAAACAATCATTATGTGGGTATGTGTGTGTTTTACATTATTATGTAGGTCTTTCTTTATTATGTGGGCTGTGCTCATTATGACACTATCATTACACATGTCTATTTGTTATGCAGGTCTGTCTTTGTTATATATCATTATGCGGGTCAGTGTTCATTATGCGGTTCAGTGTTCATTATGCGGGTCTGTCTTTGTTATGTATCATTACGCAGGTCTGTGTTCATTATGTGGGTCTGTGTTCTTATTCCAGGACTCGAAGATCCTGCACCCGGTGGCTGTGCGGATGTCGCCCGATGGCCTCCCGATGGCGCCTGAAGGCTTTGACAGGGGTAGGGCTCTATCAGGTACATTATCTTTGACTCCCTTCAGTGGTACCCACGTCTTGCTTTCAGTGTAGTCCTTTGACTGCCATTATTATTGTTTCGTTTTTATAGAGGATCATCTTCATATTTAAGCAATAAGATATTTTTTTAAATAAGTATTTTTGTGTAAAATATATATATTTAAAAAAATTAAGTTTAATAGTCTATGATGATATACGCACTTCACTTTTCTTTTGCTGTTCAGTATATAATAAGGAAAGTCTCTGATTAGGTGTTAATTATCTTAAGATTACAAGGGTTACATTAATTAGGTTATATTAACACTTTTATTAATTGGAGTTCGGTATTTTTTGAAGATAAAGGTCTTCAAATCTATCTACAAAATCTTGAGCAAAATAATTTTGAAACAACCTAAACCACAAACAAACACAATCTTTGTATTATAATTTTATATATGTGTATCTTGCCAAAGGAATTTATTGTTCCAAATGAAAGACTAAAAGCATCAACAATATATTTTGATTAATATTTAAAACATATTTAAAAAAAGAGACCCTTCATATCAATAATTGTCAATTGAACACATATATCAATTTCTGTTTAATTAGTGTTTTCCACCATTATTACTTCAAATGTACAGCTTTCCAAATATGCATGATATTTTAAATAATGTCCTACTATGTCTGATGTCGTAAATAATATTATAATTCCTATAGTCGATGTATATTTCATCATCAGTTCATGCATGCTGGGTATGTTGTCAATTTATGAAACATTGTTCACTCGAATAAATATTTTAGGAAAAGTCTTGTCAAAGAGTTTGACTAGTAAATTTAAATTTAAAATTAATAAATTTAGAATTTAAAAGAGCCAAAAAAGAAATATCATTGTAAACTACTCACAGACTAAGATCAAGGATTCTTGCCTATTTAATTACCAGGCAGATATTTTGATTTCATATTTACTTTTTGTTGTGATTTAAATAGCTAATAAGGTCCTCACACACAAGAGGCGAGCGAAATATCGCGTCGCCTCTTGACATGATAAGGTTCTATCTCAGAACGTATATCACTGAATTTGTCGCAAAATTCGTCTTCGGTGTCCAAGAACCTTTACATGTTGACTATCTTGAGTGAACAACAGGTTATAATTTGACATTGTATCTCATGGTAAAGGAAATATATTTTCAGCTGAATGGGTTATGTTGGCCAGTTGAGCTAGTTGAATCATGCTATGTCTGCCGTCTGTCATAATGTCATAACGCTATTAGTTGTATGTCACATGGTGGCCATTTTGAAAAGTCTACTTTCTGCCATTATTTAGTTTACATCAGTCATGCTTCTCAAATTTGGTAAAACCCATTAGCTAGACTTAATGCTTAAATTTGGACAAAATTACATATAAATCATTCATTTATGCCAAAACAGTTGAGCATTCCTACTCCAAACTTTGTGTTTCATGTTTTAATATTTTTAAGCAATACAGTATCGTCATTTTCTTCCCCATTCGCATAATTATCGTTCAATATGCATGCATGTGGTGTTTTATGAGTTTTTACCCCCCCTGTGTTCTAGCTTGTTTATTTATTGTGTTTTCGATGTTGTATTTAGTTTTGTTTAGTTGTGGTATTTCCATGGGCATTACAGATCCCGGGTCGCATGAGTACGTCCCTCGCGATTCTCCGGACATGGTGACGCCCACCAAACAGCGGTCCAATACCGAGTCGTACCCCGACCCTAGTCTGGCCGACACCGCGGCCAAATACAACACCCCTCTCCACGGCCGTCCTCGGCCTGTCCCCAAGAAGCCAAACGCAGGTAGACCATTGCACACTGACAGGGAGACACCACCAGGGCGGGCATTTCGCAGCATGATTTGTCCAAGATAGTATTAAACACAGAATTCGGTTGGTCGATTTACAACCCCGAGATTACAAAACCTTTTTAGTACGATTTCATGTTCAAGCTCAAAATATCAGAGGTGCCAAGTGTCCCGATTTATTGGGAGATCTCCTGAAAATATAGCAAAATAAACCAATCTCCCAATCTCCCACAAAAGAATCGTTGTATCTTGTTTATTTGTTTTTAAAATATAGTTCACTTAAAATATAGTTCAAAGAGTTATAGGTGCTAAATATGACCGAAAAAGACAGGAAATCACGTATTTGGCAATTTCAGTTTTAAAAAAATCCCAGACCCCCCTAGATTACTCTGCATCGCAACCTCGGGCAAGGCACTTTGCATGTGCCTTGCAGGTATTTCTCCCTCTTTTCCCTCTTTCTCCCTCATGTGCCTTGCAGGTATATCTCCCTCATCAAACTCATTTCAACTTGGCACCTCTGAAATATACACGTTTTATGAACAAAACTATGAGTTGAGCATGATAGTCATACTCAGAAAAGTTTCGTAATCTCGGGGCCAGGTCTCTACATTAATTAACCTTTTGAGGAACTTGTCCTGTCAGATATGAAACTACTTGCCCTGTATAGGTAAAGGGTTTGTTAATCTGGGCTGTCCACTTGTCCGTCTGTGGATAATGTGTGTCCCGGGCAGGCGGACAATCCTTACTGTCGAGCCCTGCAGTTCAGGGGTTTGATGTTTTGTGACACTTGTTTTATGTCATGAATCAGTAAAATATTCCTCCTGCAATGTAAAGCACTAATTCATTAATTTTTCTTCCTTGCTAGTATCTTTGCTTTTATGATGTCCAAGGATCTATCTTAGCCATTGGAAGTGGCTGGTTATATTTATGGGGTAGGGAGGCCTAGGGGTGGGGTGTAGGGTGGGGTGGGTGTAGGGTGGAGGAGCTTGTAGGTGATCCTGCCTTCTGTGCTAGTACCCCTGTTCAGTGAAATTATAGTTTGGCATGAAATGCATTGACACTAGGGGTGTAACGATAAGATGATAAGTCGACCTATTGCGATAGTGTGTGTCCCGATAGCAATCTATCGATAGTAATCTTAACAATCGATAACTATTGGCGATAGTATGATTGACTATCGATAGTTCCGATAGCTCTTTAATTTTTTTTATTTTTTTATCTCTGCTTATTTTCTGAAACTCCAACTTGTCCTGGACTCGTGCCCCGATTCCAACTATTGACGTAAATTGCAACATAGAGGGGTCTTAAAGTCTGAAAATAGTGTAAACCAATGCGATATGAGTGAAGTGTAGCTAGTTACAAAAAAAAATATGTTTGACCATGAAATATATAAACAAACCAGTAATATTGTATTCTACCGACTGAGCCAAAGGGGAAACCTCTCTTGCCAAGACCAGTAGGAGCATCTTATATCACAAACGTCTACACAA
>JAUTBZ010173877.1:0-10152 GCA_032361785.1 Lepetodrilus galriftensis | reverse complement strand
AAATGATTTCACCAGAAGATTACGCACCCCGTCCTGTTTTATGGGGGCGATAATAGGTCCTGCCAGTGACGTAAAAAAGGCCTATTTTCACCCTGTTTTCTGCGTCGCTCGCGCTGTAACCGAAGTGGCGCAGATAACTTTGAATATACCATAAGGTCGCACTATACCTATAGCTATACATGTGCCATAGTAAGTATAATCAAGTTGATGTACATATTAAGAAAAATATCTAGGAAAACGTCCATATTTCAGGCGATAATAGGCCCGTAACCAATATATGGTCATATATTTATATTTGCTTAATAAGTATATGGATGCAAAGGAACGTAATACTTCGATTCTCACCTTCTACACCGGTACTGATCTTAGAACAGCTATCACAGCACGGTTTTCGAATAGCCTCGATGTAGCACACGGGTGTCGTCTCGGACACGAGACTACTACACGTCTTTCCGCTGAAAACGTCGGAACTAGGTTCGTCACCATGGACGCACCCAACTGAATAGAATACAAATACAAACGTCCCATTAACACCGATACACGTCAAACAGCGTTACGTGATATTAATGAAGCACCAAAGTGAGTTGTCTACCTTGCGTCATTAGTCCGCGATACATATCATGTTTGCGGTCCAACAGGGAGCTGAACTTTTGTGCTAGTAATCCAGGGTTTAGTAAACAACTGGGTCAGATGTATATGACCTACTAAATACGAACACCTGTATAATATTTAGTCTTTTTGCGGTCTTACAGCGAGCTGAATATTAGCTATAAAATATGTTTTTGGTATCGACATATTGAAGAAAGCTATTATCCTATATGGCAATGGAATACTAGACCAGCTGGCCCTAAGATTACGAAACTTTCCTGATAGTCCGGTCGCTTAAGGCCCATTTTGAGCCATTTCGTGCACTTTGTGATACAAGCAACAAACTTGGCACACAGTTACTATAGCCTATAACAGTTGATTTCAAGACGGGACCCCAACCGGATGTGACTGCTGGCGGCTCTGGCGGCCATTTTAAAAATGGCGGCCATGCGAATTTGAATGTTCTATATTTCGAATAATATTAAAGATATTGATTACATTTGAACATCTATTCCGATATTTTGGGTGCTACACAGTTCAAATATGATAACAGTTTCAAAATATATTACATTCGCCATTTTGTTTTCCAAGATGGCCGCCAATTATGCTAAAATCTACAGTTTTCGCGATATCTCGGCTCACAACAGTGACATAGACTTCATACTTATCTCTGTATCAATTAAATTATATACTACTGACGACTAGACTAAATGTAGGTGTTCATTCATACATTATGACTATATTTATAAGATTCATGGGCCCGTTCCATAAGACGATCGAAGCGCTATGAGGTATAACTCACGATATCAAACTTTTAGAATTTTCTTATGATATGACATACTATCTATGCTATTCTCCTATACGTTAAATCTACGATTCGCATAGCTTATAGTGAAAATGTGTGACAGGTTAGGGGCAGCTTTTAAAGCATATACGTGTTTCTAATATTAAAACCATTAGCTAATTAATACTATTATATTGTACATTTTATATTGTAAATATCCCCATAGCTCTAGTTTGTTCTTATAAAAACACCATTTTGCCATGTAGTTTGTTTTTATCAGCATATAGCTTTAATAGTATATCGATAGACGTCTGCCTAGTAATAAACCAAAAGGGGAGATAACTCCCAATTAGCTCCTCAGAGTGCAATGACAGCGCTAATTATTCGATCGCCCTGCGATTGATTTGTGGAATGTTTGTGATTACGAAGGTTCTGTGGTTATGTGCGATAGTGGCCAGATGCATTTTAAGTAACAACATGGACAAATCGTTGAAATTGGTGAACAATGATACTACTAGCTCAGCTATAGACTGGAGTAAATGTTTTCTCTGTGAACAGGTAACAGAGGAAAAATTGATATGCCCTGTGGACCATCAATTTGGTGGTGCTGGGTACAAAACACTAGCTAGTACTCTTCCTGCCTTAGATGATCTTGGTAAGTTACCATCAACAGTGAAACTGGATCGGTTTGATGATGGTGATGGTCTTGAATCGACATTTGTACAGAGACATGCTAAGTATCACAAGAGTTGTAGCCTGCAGTACAATGGGAAAAATCTAGAACGTGCCAAAAAACGCAGAAGTAGTGAAAACAGTCATGTTAGGCCTGAGAAGTTTACACGACGAACGATATCGCAGGCTGATAATGCATGTACAACCTGTCTGTTCTGCGACAAATCTGAAACGAGAAGTAATCCTCTCCGCAATGCATCCACTGAAGATCTCGATACAAAAGTAAAACAATGTGCTATTAATCTTCAAGATCAGCATTTGTTAGCCAAGCTGAGTAGAGGTGATGTTGTGGCTATAGAGATGAAATATCATCCACAATGTTTGGTAGCTCTCTATAACAGAGATCGTGCTCAGACGATAGCCTCAAGGACGGACATTGACCAAGTAGATACAGCCAGTAATACTGCATTTGCGGAACTAATATCCTACATGCAAGAAGTCTTGGATAGTGACGTGAAAACACCAGTTTTCCAACTCTCTGAACTGATCAAACTCTACACATCCCGACTGTACCAGCTAGACAAGAATGTTTCGTCAAACATCCATGCAACAAGATTCAAGAATAAAATACTTGGATATTTCCCCGAGTTAGAGGCACACATTGATGGGCGTGATTTTCTACTAGTACCAAGTGGATCAACTGGCAAATCAATTAGACAAACATGCCAACTCAATGGAGAAACCGAGACAGTCACCATGTCACGTGTTGCTGATATTATCCGTCGTGATATGTTCGCCAACAAATGCCCATCATTTGATGGTACTTTCACAGGAGATTGTCAGCAAAAAGCAGTGCCTTCGTCACTGCTTACTCTTGTCACCATGATACTCCATGGTACCAGCATTAAAGATGAAGCGAACTATCAGTCCCAAGCATCATTGTCTATCTCACAGCTGTTACTGCATAATTCTCTTCGTCATCTGAAGACAAATTCAACAGATACCAGACACAGCAGAGATCGTGAACCTCCACTACCGTTGTTCCTCGGAGCATATGTGCATTCTAAAACCAGATCCAAGGACATGATTGATACACTTTACAAGATGGGACTATCTGTATCATACGACCGTGTTCTGCTCATGTCTGCAGATCTAGCAAACTCAGCTATCAATCACTTCGAATCAATAGGAGCTGTTTGTCCACAATCTCTCAAGATTGGAATCTTCACAACATCGGCTGTAGACAACATAGACCATGATCCGACCTCAACTAGTGCGCAAACATCATTTCATGGAACTGGTATTTCCCTTTTCCAACATCCGGATACTAATGACTCCGGCATTGAACAGGAACGTGCTCCACTGGCCAAGTCGAACCGAAAGATTGCAAAGCTGCCACGCAATTACACCACTGTACCAGCTGTTGTGGCAATCAAGGACCCACCCATTCCAGAAATATCTGACCTGAAGAAGCCTGGTTCTATCGTTGATATCATACCAGAAATACAGTGGTGTCAACATGTCTGTGAAATCATCAGTGTGCCACCTGACCGTGAGAACTCAAACGAGAGAACCCATAGAACTGACAGAGAAAATGTAACTACATGGGCCGCTTTTCATGCTAGTCAACAAAGCGAGATTGTAGGTCAAACAGCAATCAGTACACTGCTGCCATTGTTCCCAGATGACTCCAAGTCGCCTGCAATGATAAAACACTCAATGGATGTAGTGAAGAAAGCTGTTGAAATCCTAAACCCAGGACAAACACCCATAATAGCATGTGACCAGCCACTATACACACTTGCCAAGGACATTCAGTGGAGATGGCCTGAGACACACGGGGAAAGTTCGTATATAGTGATGCTGGGTGGACTTCACATCAAGATGACATTACTGAAATGTTTGGGTGACCTACTTGATGGGAGTGGATGGACTTCGGCTATATCACAGGCTGAAATAGCTAATCCTGGTACGGCAGACAGCTTTCTCAAGGCTTCTCATGTAAAGAAAACAGCAAGGGCTCACCAAGTGACAGCTTGTGCACTCTACAAACTCCGGCAAGATGGCTACACTGAAGATGGCACTGAGTTGTCTCTAGAGGATTGGTCCAAAGAACGAAGTGCAACAAGTGCTCAGTTCAAGTTCTGGGAACTAATCTTGAACACCGAGCTGACCATCCTGACATGGGACAGAGCTATCCATGAAGGAAACTTCCCCTTGTATGTGGAGTCTCTGTCCGCACTGCAGTGGATCTTTCACGCCCTAGACCATTACCATTACGCACGAGCAGTAGCGGTACATCTTCGGGACATGTTGACTCTAGAGGACAGGCATCCTGCTGTATATGCAGAGTTCTGTAAGGGTAACTTTACAGTCAGTAGATCTAAGCGTCCTTTCTCCAGGATGTCTATCGATGAGAGCCACGAGCAGAACAATGCTTGTGTTAAGGGTGAAGGTGGAGCGGTTGGACTGACTGAACAACCAGCAGCCTTACAGAGATGGATGGTAGCAGGTCCTGAGATGGCCCGGGTTGTGATAGAGTTCCTTGCTGGGTTATTAGCCAACTCAGACTCAGAAACACAGACTCGTCACCACGAGGATGAAGCAGGTACGTTGATTATTATATAATATAAATATGGCAATCACATGTTACTACACATACATGTGTTCCATTACTACACTAATAAATATATTATATAATATTAATATAATATACAATAATATATATTTTCTGTTCCAGGAAAACAAGCAACATTCCTCCGTCACGTCACGTCCCTTGTGAAAATTATGTCAGTCATGGGTAACCCCTTCATGGAGCCTCATGGGGAACTGTTGGTTCTTGACACAAGAGTGATTGCTGATTTTAGCATTGTGGAATCCATCCAGAAGATCAAAACACTAGGACAGGAAAGATGTGACAGCTTCTTCGATGACCGCCTGATTGCCCGCACGACACCCATTCACGGCACCATCACAAAAGCAAAGCTCCGACTGTTTGGCAGACACGTGCACACAGAGAAATCACGAGAGCAAAAGCAGTTGAGCTCCCTAAAACGTGATCGGACCTTATTTTCTACTTTGTACATCGTCTGTCAAGTACGGCAGACCAATCTGGCAGAGTTTTTCTCGCACGAGAATCAGTCGTATCCACCAGCCCTCTCCGATTATGGAGCCATGAGGCGCGGAACGAAGGCAGATGTTTTAGCATGCATTGAAGAACTAGTACCTGATCATGACACAGTCAACCCAGATGATACCCAGATGATCATCTTAGATGGTGCGGCCATTATCAACATGTTGAAGCCAGGAATCTCCGAGACATTTGATGATTATGTCACGAAGGTCATGCAGTACATCCGTGATCAGTTCCGCGGCGAGGTACTACGAGTTGACATGGTGTTTGATACATACCGGAAAGACAGCCTGAAAGCTGGAACACGAGCGAAGAGGGGTAAAGGTACCCGTAGACATGTTGAAGGTAAGAATGTTGCACCGAGCAACTGGCAGGAGTTTCTCCGCGTTGATGAAAACAAGACAGAACTCTTCTATCTGATCAGTGAACGTGTTGTGGATGAAGCATTCCCAGGGCTTGTCATGATTACCCACGGTGAGAAAGTATTGTCGTCTGCCTCCTGTGATCTTGAAGGTATGATGGATTGCACGCATGAGGAAGCAGACACAAGGATGTTCGTGCATGCCTCAGATGGAGCTGAACATGGCATAAAGAAGATACTCATCAGGACTGTGGATTCCGATGTTGTAATCATGAGCGTAAGTCTGGCCCAGACGATTGGCTGTGAGTCACTATGGTTGGCCTTTGGCACAGGGAAGGCATTCCGTTATCTAGATGCGACATCCATGGCTCAAGCACTTGGTGTTGATAGATGCAGGGCACTGCCTGCATTCCACGCCTTGACGGGATGTGATGTGACATCTTCATTTGCTGGAAAAGGAAAACGTACAGCCTGGTCTGCATGGAATTCCTACGATGATGCCACAGCTGCTCTGTGCACATTGGCCGAGACACCAACTATTGAGGATGTCCTACATGTCCTTCCTACTATGGAGAGATTAGTAGTGATCATGTATGACCGTGGGAGCCCTGACAGTAGCGTGAATAGTCAGAGACAGATGCTTTTCACTCAGAAAGGTAGAGAGATTGAAAACATTCCACCAACAAAAGATGCATTAACTCAGCATCTGTTGCGTGTAGGCTACGAGGCAGGTCATGTATGGAACCAAGCACTGATCAAAGCACCACATCTCCCAAGCCCAGCTGACTTTGGGTGGACATGGGAAACATCTAGTGCCCAGTGGAAATTGAAATGGATGACTTTGCCACCTGCAGGAGAAGCATGTCGAGCAATCATCAAATGTGGATGCACCAAGGGTTGCAAGAGGCAATGTAAATGTAGAAAGGCAGAGTTGCCATGCACAACACTGTGCAAGTGTGCTGGATGTGACTGAACAATGACAATGCGTATACAAATATTGTGATTAATAGCATTTTAAATGTAAATCCAAAAGTATGCCATTTCATTTGTACATAAACATAACATGACATATTTCAACGTTTCTTCAAGTTGCGTCCATATGGACAAATAAAAGAGCTGACAACAGATCATTACATTGTCATATTTGGATTCCTCGGCTCTGAAAATATATGAAAAGGCATTTAAATCGAGTTCCTATCTTTATTATTATTCATTATATAATAAGTAAAACTGAGCATATTTGCCGTTTTAAAAGATTAAGTCTAGTTAGGAACCCATTTTTAAATGCCTTATTATGGGAAATGGTATCTCAAATCAAGTATAATTCCATCTGTAACGTGCCCACAGAGAAAACAGTTTTTCCGATTAACACATATTTTGGAGTTTTCAAGGTTCTGTCACTTAACCGGAATCTGAATGATAGACAATGAAGACTATATTTATCCACCAACATGTGAAATGAATAGTCTGTGACCAGTAGTTCATAATATAATTGCTATAGATGCAAAAATTAACTCTTTGTCATTATTTTAGACCGAGATATTGCGAAAAATGTATATTTTAATCTAAATGGCGGCCATATTGGAAAACAAAATGGCCGACACTTGAAACTGTTGTTATATTTGGATTCCTTGACCCTGAAAACATGGGTATAGACGCTAAAATTGAGTCCCTATCTTTATTAGTAACCGAGTTATAAGACATCTAGATTAGCATGGCGGCCATATTTAAAGATGGCCGCCATGGCCGCCAGCAGTCAAATCCAGCTGGGGTCCCATCTTGAAATATCTTACAATGGGGTATTCTAACGGTATGCCAAGTTTGTTGCTTGTATCACAAAGTGCACGAAATTTTGCTTAGCGACCGGACTATATATAAGCAACTGCATAGTAATCCTACGTAATTTGAACACTCGCAGACTTAATTAAATTTTCACCTCGAGATTCTACCTCGACGTACTGGGTCCCTGCCGACATGCAAAGTGACTTAAGCGAGGTCCGTCAATTAGTTCGAAATAGATTGGAGCCGAGAGGTTTCCTTACTCATTTGCATCAGCTTTATTAATAATGCACGGCCTGTCACGTCCTGTGTATATCCCAGATATAAACAATTGAAAGTCAATTAAGGAATTTCATGACATAAATAGTACTGGTAATTGTATGCAGAAATAATTTAACCAAAATAGTGGCACTGAGTCCGTGCTGGTTGAAATAAGAATAATTTTTATGCTTTTATCTTTCGAGAACTTGCTCAGCCTCTTACCATATTTAAACCTCTCCCTGCTGAAGGCAACCAGAGATGCGCTAAAGATTAGGCAATCCAGCAGCGAGATGGTTAAATAAGATGACATTAAGTAAACCTATTATCCATAACATTTGGATGGCTTTATAACATTTGAATCAGTCCTTTTGAGTCGGCAACGAGATTAAAACAGGCACGAGTTGACATAAAACATTCACTTCGTCAATTGTGCCTTCAAATTTGTTGCTGCAAGGTTGAGGAATGGTCTGCCGGACTCTATTAGTACAGACTATTAGATCTGCTAAATCTCGTGATCCTTTCCACAAAGCCCTTAAAAAACTCATCTATTCAAAACAGTGTACCAAATACAGGGAAATCTTTGTGGGCGGTTATTATTGTGGTATTCAATGGTAACATCACAACCTCGAAATTATTTCAGCATCGAAAGTTATCCTATTCTGATAAGGTTCAACTAGAAATAAATAAATATCCAGTGAATCCGGCAATCTGATTGCTTCGCGGATTCATACAGCTTGCACATCGGTTTTACGTTCATACCTCGATGAACGCAAAAAAACATATTCCAGTCAATACTTAATTGAGAAAAACTATCTCAAATTTCTATAATTAACTAGAGTATCTCAAATTGTTTTCTCTCATAAGGCATGACTGATTAAGTTAGAAAAACAAATGTGAACATACAGTGCTCCCTCGATATAATGCTGAAGTTGGGGTCCATGACATGCCACCCGCATTATATCAATGAATATAATTAAAGACAAAAATTAATTATTTTTTAATTTTTTTTAAATGGGGTCCACGTTAGACCCCGCATTGTATCCGAATCCGCGGTGCATCGAAGGGCGTTATATTGAGGGAGCACTGTAATAACTCACATTCTGTATCTCTGTGAGTATTTCTCTTTCTAGATAAATATTCCACAGGACTGGTATGGTGTTCTATTCAATGACAACTTACCATGTTCTATTTTTCAATGTGTGAGAGTGTTACTCATACAATTCAGACAGGCTTGTGTACCCATCCTTTATGAACAATATCAGGTATATTCCCCAGGGAGTTGAGGTGAAATGAGTGCACGTTGATCCATTGACCGGGGTAATACGGTAGCACAATGAGCATGCTTTAGAGCATGGATTTGGCGCAAAATAAATGTTCATATTATTATTATCATTATTATTACACATAGGTAATTCCATAAACACTGCAGCCAAACAGTGCCAAGTTAACAACTCGGAGGAAGTTTAAGGTCAACGGATGTCCACTAGGTTTTGATCTTGGTCAATGGGTAATTTTGTAAAATGGAACCGATAGTGGTACTGACCTTTGAAGGGGTCAAATACCGGAGTGAAGAAGTAAGTCCTGGCACATATCAGGGGTCCTTTGGGATCTGCAGCTTGACACAGCTGTAGCAGAAACGTGCACACTATTGTGAACATTAACCTTATTCTTGATGCAGACAACCAGAGATGCCACAATAATCAGTGGTTTTGATTTATCTAGCAGGATCATTCACAAATCAGACTAAGAGATAATGAAAAGAAGAACAAAATAATAATAATAATAATTTAAAAAAAAACTTTAAATAATTTTAAATTTAAAAAAATAATAATAAAAAAGCAAATCCAACTACTACAACTACATACTTCTAACATGATTTTTTAAATTTATTAACAGGTTAATTGATAAATATTATAAGAATCCGTACCACAGTATGAATCGTCTCTCTCTTGAGGTCTGCTTCCTTCACTGAGGAGCTGACCATGTCTTGTGCTTGTAGCAGTGCCGACTTACTGGCATGATTTCCAAACAAGACATATGGCAGTTTTCTCTTCCTGATAAATATAACAAAAGAAAATAACACAATTACGAAAACTTGAAGACTAAAATTTATTATATATTTTTTTAACCCTCTCCCTGCTAAAGGCAACCAGAAATGACTTAATGAGTAGTGCTATTGCCTAATCCAGCATGGAGAGGGTTAAATGATGTCTAACAATGTATCACCAGACATATAGATTAACCTCGATATAATACTGACTTTCATAATTGTAAACTCTGAATATTACAAGTTACCAGCGTGATTTCCGGGGTCTACAGGTTTTTACAAGCTGAAATTTCTTGTATGCACAGAGACCCCGCAAATCACGCTGGTAACAAATTCGTCCAAAATCATAATAGTTCTCCACTTTTAATGCATCAGATTTCTCGATATTCATGCCAAAATGTCTTTCTAACGTGCAAGTCGAAGGCATTTGCAATGATGTCACAATCATTATGAGGTCATAAGTTTTACCAGCATCAAAACCGGGGGGTAACACTTTTCATGGGACACTTCTCAACCAATCAAATCGT